>JAGFPH010004742.1:18026-33690 GCA_018207615.1 Philaenus spumarius
TGATCACCAAGAAAGGGTTTGAAAAAATTCGAAATTTTAGGGGGGTTTGGGGGGATCAAAGTTATTAAATCATGATTTCTTCAAAACTACCAAATGGATTGGAATGAAATTTGGTATGTAGCTTCCTCTAGGGCCAAAGGTGCTTACTAAGAAAGGGTTTGAAAAAATTCGAAATTTTAGGAGGGGTTTGGGGGGATCAAAGTTACTATAAAATCATAATTTCAGATCTTTTATTATTATGACAATAGTGTTTTATTATTTAAGATCTATATATATAAAAGCCAAATACCACTCACTGACTGAACACGTAAAAAGAATACAATTACGTTAAAAAGACTGAAAATACCAACCACCACGGGCAACGCCGTACGGGTCAGCTAGTAGATTCATAAAGGCGCAAACCTAAATCCACCAAGATTTGTATTCGATTAGAGACAGTAACAAAAAGTGAAGTCTATTATTCCTGAGTTTATTAAATAAAGGAATTAAATAGGAATCGTTATTGATATTATAAAACTTGACACTTTGTATAGTAGTTATCAATGATAAGTACAGTAGACTTTTTCAAGGCCCAAACTAATCAGCCGGCATGGTGGACAACTTGGGATAATATACCTACATAACTAATATACCAATGGACACCATTCTTGCTAAACTTGATGATTTTTTGAAAATTAAAATCAATATCACTGTCATAAATCTTTAGGGCGGTATTATGAGGACCATACGAGCCCAAACAATGGGGCCGTCATATTCACCATATGCGTTTTGATAAAGGTAAATTATTATCGTTTATTCAGAAACAAATTTAAAATCAATATCACTGCCATATTTTTAGGGCTGTATTGTTAAGAGCCATATGAGCCCAAACATTGGGGCCGTCTACTCACCATAGTCGTTATGATAAAGGTCATTATCTTTTATTCAGAATCAAATTTAAAATTAATTTCAGTACCATATCTTTAGGGCTGTATTGTTAAGTGCCATATATGAGCCCAAACATTTTGGCTGTCATACTCTCCTTAGGCGTTTTGATAAAGGTCAATTATTGTCTATTCAGAAGCAAATTTAAAATCAATATCACTGTCATATCTTTAGTGCTTTATTGGCCCAAACATTGGTCTTTCATACTTTATTAGTCGAGGTGCATTTTTCTATTCATTTTTATTGATTGTTATTGTCAATGTTAAAATTATCGATTGACATGAGTCTGTAGCTGTAACAAATCATACGCTTTTTAAATTTCGGACTCTCGGACTAGATCTTTCGTCCTGTCATTTAATACCACATTTAGTTTCATTAGTCCGACTAGTCTACAAAATTTAAATTCAAGAATATTTTTAAATAGTATTCTGAAGTACAGCAATATACAATTCAATTAAAACGTATTACATTTGCTAGTAAATAATTAATTATATGGAAAAAAAACTGAAGGCTTACGAAAATGCATATTGTTCGGTGCGCTTGACAGTTTATAATGAATGCTTGGTCAGATTAAATCTAATCCATTCAAGTTCGTTAAATAAACATATACTTAGCCAGAGACAACTTTTAATCTTTAAAGATAAGGGGCTTTTAAAATATTAACAGTGGGTTTACTAATGGCACTAATTAGAACTTCAGGCATTACGTAGTTACTACTGTGTGTGGACATAAGCCTAATATTAAAACCAAGTACAATAATAAACTTAAAATCTATGGACAATAAAGTAACTGTTTATCATTCTATCAGTGTTTTACTATAGATCCTTGGCTTCGCAGCTCATTTTGTTCTGTACTTATTTATGTGCAAAAATAATGTTTATGTTTTGTAATTAATCAATGCACAAATTAATTGAACCACTGATTCTTCTGAAACGTTTGACTTCATTACGCAAAATCACATCCTTCGATCTCGTTTATATAGTACTCGGAATGTTTAGGCTTAAGAGTAGGCCTATATTGTAGCTGACCGTTCCTTTAACCGCCCTGATTCCAACGTATTGACAATATAATTTGTAATGAATCTAAACATTTCTTTTTAAAAAACAGGTTCAAAATATTATCGTATTAATAATAAATATAGAATTTTTGGATAGCGAACACTACATGCAAATGTAAATATTTCAAAGCCTTCTTTATACTTGGCGTATGGACAGCAATCGCACTTGCGTTCTTAGTTTAATCTCGTCACATCTCAGCGCTTTCAAACAGCTGAATATTGCGCTATTCTGATGAGATTTATGTACCTACAAAAACTATTACAACATGACGATCATAAAATATGTGTAATACTTCAGTTATAATACACTTTCTGCTTTTAGTGTTGCACAGTGGTTCACTAAAGGTGTTGCTGACTCTGCGCCATTTTGATCCAATGCGCCGTGAGGCCAATGAATACAGAATTTAAAATAGAACGCTTATGGAGAATAGTCAGCTTGGTTGGTTGCCGCCAAATCGAGCTTAGCGCGGCAGCCGTTAGGCAGCGCTGGCTGAACATTTCCACTCGTCTGTAATTCACCAATCCTCCACGCCAGGTGTGAGTGAGACAGAGAATGGCTGGCTCATTCTCTGTCTCACTCATACTTGCGACGACAGTAGTTCTCTCGCTACCTAGCGGCTGCAGCGCTAAGCTTGCCAGATTAAAAAAAAACAAATCTGAATCTTTAACATGGGCGTTGCGCTTCTTATAAGTTCTGTATTCATTAATGAGGCTGCACGTTTAGCGTGACCCTTAACCACTTAAGACTTACTCAAACATAAAGTTAAGACCGAAATACTATGTTTTAAAATGTATTTTCAACTAGTAATATTTCGCAAGTTAGGTAGGAGTACTTACCTGATTTAATTAGTTGATTTAGTTCAGTTACTTACGTTTATTTATTTACATTGGTTTATAAATAACAGTTTATAACACTTGCACATGGAATGCAAACAATCAAACTAACATGTCATGTTAATTAAACAGATTGTTAATAGATGGCGCCTTTCATTAGGAACCATATGAAGTATAATATATAAGTTTTTTAACTTTTGTAACGAAAACGTGAATTTTAAGCGATTTGTTATTTCGTCAATTGTGGCGGAACATAAGCTTTAAAATGATGCTTGAATAATTATTTTTGATGAAGAATTAAGGTAGATATAGCTTAGCGACAAAAGCACTTTTGAGAAATAATATATAACGATGATTTGTAAATTAACATGAACAGTAAAACAAATTTTTTTATAAGGCTTAGTACAATAAAGTGATAAATTGAATTGACATTTTGGTGTAGATATAGCTATCTGGCGGAAATGCAATGCAAACGTAGGCTTGGTAACCTGCCAAAGAAATTGCAAACTAAAATGTTATGTGTGCCTTTCAGCTAACAAATATTAACTTAGTACATACTATATATTTACATTAATACATATCAGGAAATAACCTTCACTTATTTGCAAGGTAACGATACGTTGTTGATAAGAATTTAAGTTTTACGATTTGTAGTTGTTTATTTTTTTTGTCATACAAAATAGGTAATTGTATGATGTGTCAAGTTTTAGCAGACGGAAGTCAAAATATTTGTTCCATGTGTGTGTACAGATAATTCAATACGGAGTTAACGTAGTCAGAAAACGTTTACTTTAAATATACTTTAAAACATCAAGCTATGCTTTACTTTTTGAAATTGAAACAAGTACCAACTCTAGCACTATAAACTCATATTATATTATGGTAATTGTTATTTATTTT
The DNA here is from genome assembly GCA_018207615.1 of Philaenus spumarius. Taxonomy (NCBI): domain Eukaryota; kingdom Metazoa; phylum Arthropoda; class Insecta; order Hemiptera; family Aphrophoridae; genus Philaenus; species Philaenus spumarius. The sequence goes on from JAGFPH010004742.1 coordinate 21,742, forward strand.
AGGCCTGAGTATATTGTAACTTTTCTCAGTTCTAATACTAATATTTATGGCATAAACTCCAAATTATGAGTCCAAAAGACTGAACGTATCTTCAATTTGAAGATGCCATTAAACAGAATATGTGTATAAAATATGTTGTCTGTAGTATAAAAATAAGAATTGGCCTCCCTACCTTTAAGGCTAAACAGTACAAAAAAAGTTGTGTTTTTAGCCCAATAGATAGCAGCACTGTCGTGGCCAAATTAATTTTACTGATTACTCATTTATTTTTTATCCGATTTGAAAAAATAAAACTGTTTTGTAATCAGTATAAAGTTGTTAAAGGCGCTATGCTTTCTAGTTTTCGAAAAAATTTCTTAATAAATTTTTACAATTAATAACTTTTAAAATAAGTCAAAATTTGACTAAAACAGGTAGTCATTTTAGGGCAAATTTTTTTGAATAATTTTAAAGTTTATTTCAAACAAATCGGTTGAACGGTTTTGTCAGAAACGCGTTTTTAGTTCCAACGTTGTGTCACTCGTTGAACAGCTAACTGACACGCGCACGCACCGACGCGACGTGACGTAGCGCCTTCTCTCTCTCTCTCTCTCTCTCTCTCTCTCCTCACAGGCACATAAAACCCATCCTCGCGGCTCGCAGCTCCCAGCTCTCAAACAACACACAGCCCAAGACGTTTATGATCCGTTTACGTTTTTGTGCGAAATGATGAAAACGAACAAATAAAGAAATGTAATTCAAATGCTCACCAATAGTTAAAGAGTGTATCTCCTCTGTTGATGTAAACATATTTATGTAGCCAATTTCATCTAACTTATGTTTAATTTAATTATAAGGTATGTTAAACTTTTTAATCTGTGTATTTAATTTAATGTGTCTACAACTGTTTAAAATTAATTAATTAAAATGAATTAATCCTGGGATCGAGACAAATAAATTTCACAATACAAAACTTGGTCTACTGTACTTTGTCGTCTGACTGTCTGTATGTGTTTTTTACAAAATAATTCATATCTACCGAACGGATTGACCGATTGAGTTCAAACTTGACATGAAGTTGACCTAGCAATGATCTATTTAAAATAAATAATGCGTTTTAAAATGGCGACTGTTTCAAAATTTCAAACCCAAATTACCCAAAAACGGTACATTTTAACAAAAAATGTCAAGACATCTTTTTTATAGCCCTTTTGATTTATCATCGGATAGTGTTACTGTAAAAACAATCGGATGACGGATAATAGTTATGTTAAAGAGCCGATACAGAATAAAAAGGACTACAAAAAAGATGACTTGAAACTTTTTATAAAAATGTATGGTTTTTGGGTAATTCAGGTTTGCAATTTTTTAACAGTCACCATTTTAAAACGCATTAATGGATATAATCGCTTATTTTACTTAAAATATACCATTGTTAGGTAAACTTTATGTCAAGTTTTAAGTCAATCGGTCAAACCGTTCTCTAGATACAAATTATTTAGTGAAAAAACAAAATGGCCGCTATGGAGAAAACCAGGGCTCTATAACAAGGGCTAAACCGTTTCTTTGATCTCGGCACTATGCCGCCACAATTTCACTCTGACGTCACAATGCTAGCTGGTAATATTTGAGTAGTGTGTGCGCAGTCGCTCGCTGTTTTAACTCGATGGAAAGGCTTCAGTAAAATAAAATTTGGATATTCTTAATCTACATAAAGTACGGATTCTAACAGTATAAAAAACTTTTATTTTAACAGGAATTTCGAATTTTAATAATTGAAAATATTTGAGAATTATTACAGACTGACATGAAAAAGTCACTAAGCGAGGAAATTTTTTATTTTTGGGTTACAAACAAACTTCCAGCGGGAAAGTTGTAGCCATTGAATTGATCTAAACTAACCAATTTACCGATTTGTGATAAAATGATTACATCATTATGAAATCGTTTTTTAAATGAGCGCTAGGAGGTGCCGTGCCACGACTCCCGAAGTACAGTTGTTTGATACGGGAATAACGTTTATGTACATATTGTTATTTTAAGTACTGTAAATCACTTGTCCCCAGGAAAAAAAAGTAAGCATTTTATTTTAACATAAACTAATTATGATTTATAATTAATATTTGATATTATTGAAGAAACATTTAAGTACTCCGCAAATTAGACAACAATGAACAAATTATTTAAAAGACAGCATATTTCTTTGTTATAAAGCAATTCTTTTAATTAAATATGAAGCTAATTTTTTTACGTAATTACGATTTTCTTTTTCCATTATTGATCTCTAATTTTATTTCTTTGAATGTACGTAATAATGATATTATTTTTTAAACGTTAACCTCCAACTTAACTTTTTGTGTCCACTTCAATAATATCAAATTTTAATTATAAATTATAATTAGTTTATGTTAAAATAAAATGCTTACTTTTTTTCTAGCTGGCATAATTACCTGGGGACAAGTGATTTACTATATTACCTTAAATAACAATATGTACATAAACGTTATTCCCGTATCAAACAACTGTACTTCGGGAGTCGCGGCGAGGCACCTCCTCGCGCTCATTTAAAAAACGATTTCATAATGATGTAATCATTTTATCACAAATCGGTGAATTGGATAGTTTATATCAATTCATTGGCTACAACTTTCCCGCTGGAAGTTTGTTTATAACCCAAAAATAAAAAATTTCCTCGCTTAGTAACTTTTTCATGTCAGTCTGTGATAATTCTCAAATATTTTCAATTATTAAAATTCGAAATACTTGTTAAAATAAAAGATTTTATACTGTTAGAATCCGTACTTTATGTAGATTAAGAATATCAAAATGTAATTTTACTGAAGCCTTTCCATCGAGTTAAAACAGCGAGTTAACGACTGCGCACGCACTACTCAAATATTACCAGCTAGCGTGTATCAGCATGGTGACGTCATAGGCGATCGATACTGGGTCACGGTAAATGATCAAAATGGTATAGCCCTTGTTATAGAGCCCTGGGAGAAAACAAAGCGTTTCCGAAAACATGTCCAATTGATGTGTTTTCTAATTCTTATGTGCTGAATCATATCCTAAAATATGACATAGTCATTACGAAACATCCTGTATATACAATAAACATATCTTAGTAAAAGTATGCAAAACATACCAATATTGTGGTTACGTATGCTGAATTAATATTTTATAACAACCAAGTGGGACGAGCAGGAAAAACAATACATGTAATGCTCTTCAAGAATATATGGGAAACGGAAGTATTTCCCGGTGCGAGTCGTCACTGAGCGAGCGCGTGGCGTGATGAATTTGTTTGATGGCGCGCGGGTTGGGAGGGGGAATACTCGCGAAAAAAATACTAGAGATAAACCTTGCAAAATCGATTCCGACGGAACCACTGGTTCGATCTTCAGTCTGAAAAATTATTAATTCATTTCTCCATCAAATCTTCAAAATGACTACCTGTTTTTCTTTAAAAAAAATTCCTTTTAGCAGTTACAAAGTAATTTTTTTTATTAAATAAAAAATAAAAAAAATCGTTAGCATAGCGACTTAAAGATACATATTAGAAGTACAAATCAGTTTTCAAACCAATTTTTACTCAAACGGTAAGCGAGTAATCAGTAAAATAAATTTTCATAATTTTGAAGCGCTACGTGGCGGCAGTATTTGGAACTACTGCCGGGGTGTTTAGCCTTAAATCTCAGTTTGACCCAATGACGCCTGCACAAAAACAGTTTGGTTTATCAGGAAAACAGCTGAAAAGCCTTAAAATGACGTATACAATTTAAAAGCGAAATACAGTCAGACTTTTCTGTTAGAAATGTTGTCAAAGTTAGGCGCCATATTGGGAAAATGGATGAAGTTATCATAATTTGATTATTTAGGCTGAGTTGCACCAACCAGGATCAGTTTTGATCTAGGATCAAAGTTGTATTTGATCCAGGATCAACTACTTTGATGGGTTGTTTCTATTGCACCATACCTGGATCAAATAATTGATCCAGGATTTACTGATCTAGGTATTTGATCCCGGTTGATGCAACCCAACTTAAGAGTTATTCAATATAGACACTCCTTTAAAATGAGAGGGCAAATATTTATCAATCCTTGTTAGAAGTCGAAGGAATTTTTTTTTAAATCCAGCGGTTTCGTTATTTTTTGACAATGTGTATAATTGTAAAGTGAAAATGTTTAGAAAGTTACAATAAATTTATTCCTTAGAATAATATTCACTCTTATTAGTAATTACCATATGTGGAAATATGTTAAACACGGGTTGTTACGCATGTTAACGCATGTGTTAGTTATATAGCGAGAATGCATTCTTGGAATCACCGAATAAAGATTAAAGAAAGAAATAAGTATTTCCTGAGATCCCCTGCAATCGTCCTATTTCATTTTACAGCGATAATTATGTACAACGTTCACGCAGAAAGTTTTCATTTGGCCTAAAAATAAAAATGTTTCACCCTTTGAATATTTTTTGTCATTACTTTTATTTTATATAAAACCTTTGAAACATTTTTCATCACAATTATTTTAAAATTTTTATTATAACCTGTCTAAAGGGCCATTAAGTGGCAACAATTTATGTAGCCATACAATATAACACATGACTGCTGAATCAAAATGGCATCCTAGTCATCAGCTAGGTCATTTGGTGTTCTCCTCTTGAGCCTCCTTGTAATAAGTTTCGCCATTAAATTCTTGGCCAAAACATTTGGATGAGTTAAAATTCGTTTTCGATAACGATTACAGACATTTTTAATTTCTTCTACAATAGTAGGGATTTTGATTTCTCGGTGGATAACTTTGTTGGTTATATTTAGTAGCAGTTAAGATTAGACGTAACTCTTTTGACTGGGAGTGTTGTAATATTTGATTTGGCAGCCATATTGAATCCCATATGTCAATAATTATCTCAAAATCGACTTGTACAACAAAAGTTTGTTGTCGACTGAGAGTTTAGATTTATGTAAAATCAGCTAATACATATTGCTGAATTTAAGCTAGAGTTGTTTTCATTTAGTAACAATATGTTTCTGCCAATTCAGGTGCTTGCCTAGATAAATACCTAGGTATTTGACTTCTGTAACCTGTGGAATTAATAGGTTGTTTAGTGTTATTGGCGGACATATTTGTTTTCTCAGTGCGAAGGTTACATGTTGGCTTTTGGCAATTAACCTTAAATTCAGTTGGGAGCAAACTAATAGGACGGTACGAGGCGACTTCATCGGATGTTTCACCTGGTTTAGGTATTGTAATAAAATGAGCCACTTTCCACTGGAGTGGATAAAAGCTTGTTCTCAGAATAGCATTGAATAATTTGAGTCAGATTTTCAAAACCCTTGTTAGGCAGCTCTTGTTAGAACTCCACTATGGATCAAATCACAACCTGGACTCTTTCTCTGGTATTTCACGATGATTTCTTTTACTTCTTTGATTCTAAATTTGTTAATGGCCATTTCTGACTGTTGCGGTGATTTAAGAATTTGGTGTATCTCTTTCTCTATATTAAATTGATTTAACGTTGGGTGAGGTTTAATAAATTTGAGTAACTAATAATTCTACTTTTTCCTTGTCACTCCTTGTCCTGGTTTTAGAATCTGTTTTGTTGGAGAGATCAGTGGACAACTTAATTTTTTGATCGCTTTCCAAAGAGAGTAGTCAGTAGCCTCCGTTGCACTCAATTTTATAAAATATGTTTCAATAGCTAGTTTGTTTTTAAATTTTAGCAACTCACGTAGTTTTTTAATTGCTCTATTTAAATTGGTTTTAATTTTACTGTCTCTTGTAGCCTGCCACTGTTTTCTCAGTCTGTAGGAAGGGGTTTTTTCAGATTAAGGAGTTTTCTGTAACCACTCCAGAGGAAGAAGTTTTTCTTTGGCCAAAATAGCAATCAGGAGTAGAATTCCTAGGTGCATTCTGAACATGTATTGAAGAGCTCTACAGCTTCAATCATGACTTCTCTTGTTTTCCAGAGACTCATCAAGACTCTCCCTAAACAACTACCAGTTAGTTTTTCCATAACTCAAAAATGATAGAGATCCTCTTTCTGTAATATGGCTATTCACTGTTATAATCATTGGGGAAAGATCAGATGTTAAGTCCATTCAAAATCTGGCTTTTAGATATTTGTTACTCATTCCCTTAATAATAATAAATATAGTTTAAAAAACTAAAAAACACGCTTTTAGAGCATATCAAACTAAAAAGTTAAAAATAATTTTTCAAATAAGCATAAAACAATAATAAACGATAAATACTAGCATTATTGTAAAAAAAGCGTTGGGCGCTCGATGTACGAGAAATATGGACAAAGCGCCCCACGCTTTTTTTACAATAATGCTAGTATTTATCGTTTATTATTGTTTTAAGCTTATTTGAAAAATTATTTTTAACTTTTTAGTTTAATATGCTCTAAAAGCGTGTTTTTTAGTTTTTTTAAACTATATTTATTTTTCACTTTTTAGTTCGATGTATTATAAAAGCGTGTTTTTTAGTTTTTTTAAACTATATTTATTTTTTAATTTTTAGTTCGATTAATTATTGAAAAAAAAAAATTTGGCCGTGGACGGGATTAGAACCCACGATCGGTGAGTCTGGGGATTGACGTCAGCGACGACCCGCGCCTTAGACCGCTCGGCCAACGAACGAACTTGCGTAAGAGAGATATACTAACAGTAATAAGCCACTGGCTTTTAGTCCAAAGGAGAGTTACTTACAAACAAACATACAAACATACAAACATACAAGTGAAGCTAATAAAAGCGTGTTAAAAAATTCAATAACATCAGGAACCTTTCTCATATCAGTTGGCTAATAAGTGTTCTCACCTGTAGATACATTTGTAAGATTTATAGCAGCAATATTTTTATTACAATTTTTGTATAAAACAAAACCTTTTTTATTTATATTTTTCATGGTTTTATCCAAAAGGTGTAGTACATTTTTTGATATAAATATTATATGCATGTAGGTAAAATTATAAGATATGTGAGAAGCATTCCTATATCTGAATAAATTTGAATGGTGATGACGTAGATCCAATGGGATACCAGATTAAAGGTCTCCCAAACTTTAAACTTTGACATATCTTTCTTTTTGTCAACTATATGTCAAAAAAAAAAAAAAAAAAAATGGAAAGGACAAGAAGGAAATCATCTATACTTATAAAAGCCAAATACCATTGACTCATTGACTCATCACAGTTTCTCCAAAACCAGGAGGCCTACAAACATGAAATTTGACACTAATACTCTTTATAGGCTCTAGACGAGCACTAAGAAAGGATTTCCGAAAATTCGAAATTTTAGGGGGGGTTTTGGGGGGTAAATTTACTAAATCACGATTTATCAAAACCTACCGAACGGATTGGAATGATATTTGGTATGTAGCTTCCTCTAGGGCCATAGATGCTCACTATGAAAGTTTTTTTAAAAAAATCTAAATTTTAGGGAGGTTTGGAGGGGGTCAAATTTACAAAATCACGATTTCTCTAAAACCATCGAACGGATTGGAATAAAATTTGGTATATAGCTTCCTCTATGGCTTTAGATGCTCACTAAGAAAGGGTTTCAAAAAATTTTAAATCTTAAAGGGGTTTGGGGGATCAAAGTTACTAAATCACGATTTCTCCAAAACTACTAAACGGATTGAAACGAAATTTGGAAATTTGGTATGTAGCTTCCTCTAGGGCCATAGGTGCTCTCTAAGAAAGGGTTTCAAACAATTCGAAATTTTAGGGGGGTTTGGGAGGGGGTCAAATTTACAAAATCACGATTTCTCTTAAACCATCGAACGGATTGGAATGAAATTTGGTATGTAGCTTACCCTAGGGCCATAGGTGCTCGCTAAGAAAGTTTTTTTTTAAATCGAAATTTTAGGGGAGGTTGGGGGGGGAGTCAAAGTTACTAAAAATCCCCATAAGAAATACATAGTGTAATATATTTATTGATATAATATATTTTTTGTTAATATACATTTAACTTTGATTTGTCTATCCGTGTAAAGCCGGGTTGGGCCAGCTAGTTAAAACATGTTTAAAACTTAGGGCTATTTTGTTTTAATATACAAAAATATAATCAGTAAATATTCATTGTTAAGAAAGCTTAACATTTTTTAAGATGGAGGAGTAAAAATAAAATTTACGAAATCGATTTGGAAGCAATTTTTAGGTCAAGCAATTTGAAATAAACATTTTTTGTCTCTTAAAATTTTTTGTAAAAACTCTTCCTTTTCGAGATATTAGCAACTTTATGTTGATTTATTTCAACACGTTTAGGGCCGCTATTTTGTTTTGGGTGGTCCGATTTTTAGTTTCTTTATGTCATTTTCCTAGTCTTAAATATACCTTTAAAATGAGGTATCACATGACCATACTTCCCATTTAAAAATATTGAGTAGCCCCCAAAAATTCCGATTTTGAGTTGGGGGACAACGTTGCCCTATGCATGGGGAAGTGTGCTTTTATGACTTATAAACAACCCCCGGGTTTGGATTTTCTATCAATGCTCGGTGGAGAGTTAACTTGTGTCTCCATAATTTTAACTAACCCTGTATATAGTTTTTTTAAAGCTTCATGACAAAGATTATTTAATGGTTATAATTTTCAAAAACAGAATAACTAATGTTTAAATTTGTTTATTTTTAAATAGGCTTTTTTTCTTATTTTTATTTTTTTACAAAAAGGATCTTACAAAATGTAATTTCACTCTTCTTACAATGATTGCCCTTTGATATTTTTTAGATATCGGCTTGTATATTTTTCTCAGTTGGAAAGGTTCCGTAGTTGGTCATTGTTTTAAAGAGTGTATTATTACATAAAAACACCAAAACATTATTTGTTTAGGGTCACCATTTTAAAACAGAACGAACAGTCAGAACGTTTACTTTTAAATAATCTTTAAAATGATGTAACATTTTCAACCTATGTTTTTGTTTTCATATGAAATATCTTCAAATCCATCCTTACAGCACCAATATATATATCTGAGACACTGGGATTTGAAAAAATATCATCCTTAAATTTTTGAGTGCAACATAGTAAGTGTTTAAACTATTTCTACCACTTTTAACCAACTTCTCAGCATTTTTACGGAAATCTGAAATATAAGTTTTGACGTTCATGATGTCTACTTTCAGAATCCGTTTAACAAATTTAAATCGGCCCTAACAATTCATTTGTATCTATTTGTTTTTTTTTAAATAACGCTCCAAATTGGTTAAACAGTTACTATGCAAAATTAATATATCCAGCAGTGCCCACCTTGTGTGTAATTAATCTCATTGTCATTTTACACAATTCCAAAGCTTTAGATTTTGAAATGTCAAAATTATAAATTTGGAAAAATGCATTTTCCGTGTTTTTTAAAAAAAATTTCATTGAAAAAATTCACTAATTAAGACTTACAAAGTCTCATTTATAAGTTTTTAAATTTAATACAACTTTTTTGTTGATAGAAGGCCTTATAGAGTTTCATCCAACGATTTACAAAATTTAGGCGTAAAAAAAAGACAAATTGTACACAGTTTAGTTGTTTAAAAAATTATACAATAAAAATCACTGTTTCCGAAGGTACAGTAGTTATACTTTCATGTATAAACTATTCCTCCAGTCATAACGCTTACTAAATTCTAAGGGGTTTTCTATTGACTGGTCGTTAGTGTTTCTATAACATTTGATTGTGATTGGTAATATTTAGATATACAGGTTGTTTGTTAATTAGTTTTAGTAGTGTGTTGTGTATTATTAGAATAACAACTACACTGTCTTAAATTAATTTTAGAAACTTTTTTTGTGTAACTATAGTATTAAAAAATGAACAGAATGTATGAAATTTTAATGAATTTCTGACAAATTAAAGTGGTATGAAAAAAACTTAAACATCCTGCTCATATTAGCAATTCAGGCAGATGCAGACAATGAACAATAAATTCAGTAAATATGATTGATCTAGTAGGCCCTGATTTCAGGTAGAGACCTCTATAGTACATTCAGCGAGTGTTTGCAGTAAATCGCTGTGTTCTGCGGCCATTTTGAAGCTTTAAATTTAGATTGTAATGCGTTTTTTTAGTTAAATTTTAAATGTATACACATGTGACTTAAGAAAACATTTATTAAGAGGTTTTAATTGTTCATGTCTTACCCTGTCATCTGTCATATAGGTGGTGATTTACTGCAAACACTCGCTGAACGTACTATAGATGGATAATCTTTAGTCGCCCACTTCCTTTTTTAATTCCTTCCAAACATTATACAATTTTAAAAATTCAAGCTTATTTATTATCGGTTTTAAAACATTACACTGTACAACAAAATTCTAAAGTTTCGTTAAAGCCACAGGTTGTTTTTTCCCTTTTTATTAACCATTTATTAAAATTGTTGATACGGCTGTTATAACTACCAATAATAAAACATGAGTTAACACATACTGTATATTGTTAAATGAGTTTTAAATCTATTTCTAAAGGATGTAGTATTAGGCCTAAACATTTCCCCTTGACTCTGTCCATGGCAGTACTATATGTTAACCAATTTCATCTTTTACAAAAAGTAGAAATAAAAATAATTTTCCAAAGAAACTAGTTTGTTTTCTGCAAAGGTTTTCAAAAACAAATTCATAATAGATATTTATTTAATATCCATTACTAGGGAAGACCCCTGCGTGCTCCGCACGCCAACCCCCGATGGAACCTTCTAAAAACACATGTTATAATAAAGGTGTAGGAATAATAATAACCTAAAAATTAAGATGGTAAATAATGTTAAATATTCAAATTAAATTCGTATATTTTATAACAGCAGTTATAATAAAGGTTAAAAGAACCAGTAAGGCTCAGGTCTACAAATAATCAAAAACCTAACCAAAAAGTTAGAAATACTTAATAATTGTTTTATATTTTGAAATCAGCTGTTAATATTGGTTACTCACTATCAATTACCGTATATTATCAATAAATGGGCCTACTATTAAATTATAATATGTCTTATTAAATTAGGATGCATTATGTTTATTTTTAATTAGGATGCAACATAGCTTTTTCTTATTTTTAAATTCCATAACGAAAGTTTTTATTGGTCGCCTATAATGTAATCACTATATCGATGTCATTGTTTCATTACGTTTCTAACGCACTCTAATCAAATATCATAATGTTTTTCTTGATGTCCATATAAACAATTGGAAACACTTCTGAATAAACAGTTTCCATCTCCAATAATTGGAGTTATGTCAAAATGTTTATAAGTAGTCATGATCGTGGTTGTTAATCAAGCGATGCTAATCAAACAAAAATTTATCAGGTATAATATAACATGTAGAAAATTAAATATGTTATTTGTTATGCACTTAGAAACACAATTCTACACGTTTAATCACCACTAACCTACTTAAATGAAGTAAATTACAACATGAACAAACCATGTTATGATAATAAAACACGTGCTTTCTTATAATCAGCTGATCTGTGCTGTTATATTCAGCTGATTAGTAAAAACAATATTAATGAATAGAAAATATTTTAAATTACATTTTTAGAATATTAAATGAAGGAATAGTAAACTTTTAAGGCAAATGGGCAAATATAGAATTATTTTTTTTTCATTTAACACAACCCGCATTTAAAGTGGTCCAATAGAACTCCAGATCTTGCTAGGAATAGGCTTAAACTTTTAGCCCATGTTAAATTGCCATAAGAGATTTTAATTTCCGTTTTTAGAAAATTTAGTGGGGTAATAGCTGAATTCGTTGCAAAATGGGCAAATATACAGACAATTACCTTTCATTTGATACCAACCGCGTGTAAATTGGTCCAGTAGTATGGTCAGGCTCGCTGTCATAATCTTTAAATTTTTTCACTATGTTAAATCTCTATAAGAAAAGTTTATTTTCCATTTTTGACCCAATTAACATAAATATTTTCAAAATACAAATAAAACCTGCACATGTAGGACCGCTAACCTTTGTTTTGGTA
>JAGFPH010004742.1:34990-50809 GCA_018207615.1 Philaenus spumarius
GGTCAAGGTGTAAACTAGCAAAGCGTGTGTTTCCGCTGATGCGAGCGGAACGAAGCAGAGCGTAGCCGGGGAGGGAGGATGAGGTGCAAACAAATTCTACGAGCCTAATATATATTTCCTACTCGTATTCAGCGCCTTCGCGAGTAGACCAATTAAAAATAGTTGAAACTCCAAAACATATTATAAACACAATTTTTTAAGTAAATTCGTTTAACTCTCGTAAGCAGTTCAGCTGCGTGATATAATTATTGCCTGTTAATTATTCGTAAAATTTTAAATATAAAAATCATTAGGTGTGCTTAAATCCACACGTTGGCAGTGAAAACTTCTACGACCAGTCTATATTTGCAAATCAATATTAATATTAAAGGTGTATAAGGATCAATAAATTTATTGCTTTGAATATTATATTTTATATAAAAATATACAAATATTTATATATTTTTTATATTTTTTATTTTCTATATTTTTATATTTTGCTAAGGGAAACCCCTGTGCCGTAGGGTATCTCACACTCCAGTGTGTTGGTCAAGGAACAGTTTCAAACTGTGGTCGTTTATTATATTTTTGATGATTTGTATACGCAAAGTTTAGATGATCTTATTTTTGTTTATATTGTATTGTGTTTTACTGCTGTATATTGTACTATGGGAACTCTTACGTGCTCCGCACGCCAACCCTGTTGGAGCCTTCTATACACATAATCATGTTATGTTTTCTTTATAATAAAGGTGTAGGTTTAATAATAACCCCAAAGCTAAGATGGTAAATAATGTTAAATGTTCAAATCAAATTATTTCGTATGTTTTATAACAGCAGTTATAATAAAGGTTAAAAGAACCAGCCAGGCTCAGGTCTACACTTAAATAAAAACCTAACCTAAAAGTTAGAAATACAAATAATTGCTTCATAGTTTTAAATCAGCTGTTAATGGAAATATTACAGCAAACGGTTGTTTTATCTGTTATTTTATTCAATTGGTTGGTATGGTAATAATGAATGTAAATAGATTCAAGAAATATGTGTTGGTTCATCAGTCTAGGTCTAACCTAAGAATTTTTTACTGACTAAATTTACAAATATTGAAATAAAAAATGTTTTTATCTAAATGAATTATAGCTTATGTTACTCAGGGATAGTGTAGCTTTTTTATTAGTAAAACTATTTTTTCAATCGGTTCAGTAGTTCCAAAAATTACCCTCTACATACAAATAAAGAAACAAATTTTACCTCTTTATAATATTAGTATAGAAGTATAGATAGATATATATATAGTGATTATACTCTAAATAGAAGTTTTCACTTCAAAATCAAAAGTGAGGTTTTGTTAGGGAACAAAGTAATTATTCATTCAGATTTTAGTAATATATACGCAATTGTTCAAAGTTAACTTTTTTCAAAGGAAGGATGAACTACGAAATGATGTTTGAGTTGTGTTTGTTGAGACGTGAAAAATGTTAATTGTATACAAAGTTGTATATATTTAAAATAATATGTATTCCAATAACTTGCTTAAATACATGACAACTTAAACCACTATCGAAAGGGCATTGGTTACTCTTGAAACTATTCACACGGCGCCGACGCGACGTCACCAGGGAAAATCCTGAAAGGAATATCTTCAACAATTTTATCTCAACATCGATTTATCGATATCTATGTAGGCTATTTAGAAACACGTTCCGAAGTCCTGAAGTTTTAACGAGGATAGCAAACTTCAAGATAACGCATATTAAAATTCAAAAAATATTAATTCCTCTTCTGAAGTGTCAATGCGTCATAGGCTGTTTATTGATCAAATGCACAGGTAATTTTGAAAATGCACTTGGCTTTTGTTTGTATCAGGTGCTTTATTTCGCCAAAAGTTTGGCTACAAATTTAATTAAATGTGCCAAAAGACTTCCAGAATATTATAAGTTATAAAATAAATATTCAACATGCAATGTAATAAGCAGGATGTAGATCCGCAAACACAGGCAACTAAGGTCGTGCTCAAGAAGGCCTTGGAGTCATGCAGCCTCTAGATCATGGTTTCTTTTAACAAGAGATTTTCACTTTCTGAACAACTACATCTTGCAACTGTTCAAACCCCTTTGATTCAGCAACAATAATTGACCATAGGAAATAATCAAGCAACTTACAAAAACATTATTTTATTTTAGCTTAGGAGTAACTTATCAGGCTAAGGCAAAATAAAAGAATAAAATAATATCAGACTAATATTATAAAGAGGCAAAATTTGTTTGTTTGTTGTTGGGGGTAATCTCTGGAACTACTGAACCGATTGAAAAATAGTTTTACTAATAAAAAGCGTCACTATCCCTGAGTAACATAGGCTATATAATTCATTTAGATAAAAACATTTTTTATTTCAATATTTGTAAATTTAGTCGGAAAAAATCTTAGGTTAGAACTAGACTGATGGACCAACACATGTATTTACATTTATTACCATAGCAACCAATTGAATAAAATAATAGATAAAACACCTGTTTGCTCTAATATTTCCATTAACACCTGATTTGAAACTTTGAAGCAATTATTTGTAGTTCCAACTTTTAGGTTAGGTTTTTATTAAACGTAGACCTGAGCCTTGCCTGTTCTTTTAACCTTTATTATAACTGCTGTTATAAAATATACCAAATAATTTGATTTGAACATTTAACATTATTTACAATCTTGGCTTTGGGATTATTATTAATCCTACGCCTTTATTACAGGCCTAAAGAAAACATAACATGATTATGTGTATAGAAGGTTCCAATGGAGTAGCGTGCGGAGCAAGCAGGTGTTTATCCTAGTTGTTTATAAAATAAAATACATATGAATAAACCCTAGTAAATTATTAGCCCTACATGGCACCACGTTTCCAAATTTTAAATCAACTTATTTATAAAAACTTATTTGAATAAATTTTGTAATTTTTAGGAATTATTAGACACAGAATACTTAGGAATAAGTATCACTTCTTAACAAATTTCCTACATATTTAATTACAATATAATTATGGCACATAAAATACAATAAAATTCCAGTTTATAAATAGTTCCGCACATTATAAAGTTTAGGTTATGTAGACATTTAAAATTTTATTAATATTGTTGCTAATAAAATTTTATTGGAACTTTATATCCTCAATCTGCACGGTTTCTGGGTAGCTAATCTCTACATTTATAAAGAAGGTAGAACTAAAAAAGGAAGAGTATGTTATTATAACTACGCAGTTATTATGAATACACATTTATGGTAATAAAAAGCACAACTGTTTAAAATGAAGGAAAACCTTATAAAAGAAAAGAAACTGTTATAGCCTTGAGTCCGCCAACCGGAAAGAATGACAACTGTGTAAACCAGCTCATAGACTTCCTTGTAGTTTAGTAGGTACTCGAGTTGGCCTTTATATAATTTACGGTATAATGAACTTTATAGGCTATAATTTTTTTTAATCACTAATGTTTCTTTTCTGTAAATTAAGTGTTAGTAAAATCAAGATTGTAAGTAATCTAATAAAATGTATTTATTGATTTTTTTCAATTGAAAGAGAAAAAATGTTTACGAACTGATTTGATAAACTTACCAGTACTTTTTGGAGTTTGTAGAATACTTTCACATCGCTATCACTAATAATATTGTATTATTAAGTAAAATTTGGATTATATCTTATATTTGATTGTTTGGTTATTGACCTCTTCACCAATATTTACATACCGTATCAAGGAAGTTATTCAACAAATATGAAATACTACACAAAGCATTGAAACAGATATGCCGTATCTATAGTGTTGTACTAAAAAACACAGACAAAACAATTTTATAGTAAGCCGTTAGACCTTATCAAAATATTTAACGATTTTCTTTTACTTCGGCTCGCTTTAAAATGCCGAAATATTGAAATCTTGCGAAAATTCTAAAAATTGTTCCCCACCTTTTTATGACTTTTCTCGACGTTTTCGACTTCGGCTCGCATTAAAATCTTGCGAACATTCTAAAAATGTTACCCCCATTTTTTATGAATTTTCTCGACGTTTTCGACTTCGGCTCGCATTAAAATCTTGCGAACATTCTAAAAATGTTACCCCCACTTTTTATGACTTTTCTCGACGTTTTCGAGGTCTCTGAACATGATATAGCAATAAAACATGTTGTGCCCGTGAGTCTCTCTTGTCTGTGGACACGATATATGCACTCATAGACGTCGTAGAAAACTTCTGGTGGTGCCAAAATCTTCGTAATATTATTGTGGAGAGTTGAAAAGCTTTTGAGCTTTCTAGCATGACAGCAACGTGACGCGCTTGACAAAAACGTTACATTTTTGAGTACGGTATTTAAAAAAAAAAACACGAGCCGAAGTCTCGTAAAAGTATCCCATCTTTTCATCTTGTTAACATTGTTGTCATAATTGTGTTTTTATATTACTTGTTAAAGGAGGAATACTCTTTCTTCAAAAAATTTTGTAATAGACACAATATATTTCAATTTACCAACCCAGGGAAAATATTGATAAACAAATGTAACAGTATGGGTAATGTAAAATGAAATTTGAGTGCTTGTGCTGTGTATAAATTAAAACGTATAAGTTTGGAGAT
Source organism: Philaenus spumarius (assembly GCA_018207615.1). Taxonomy (NCBI): domain Eukaryota; kingdom Metazoa; phylum Arthropoda; class Insecta; order Hemiptera; family Aphrophoridae; genus Philaenus; species Philaenus spumarius. The sequence goes on from JAGFPH010004742.1 coordinate 39,577, forward strand.
TAAAAATACTGTACATCCAGTCACGCTTAAGTAGCAAATAAAATATGTACTTACTTGACAAGTACAAGATCCCCAAGCTCCGTCCGTACAGTTCTCTTCTCCGGATCATATTCAGTTATCACGGGTCTGTTCTTGCCCTAAACACAACAAAAGAACGGGGTTAACAAAATATTTTCACACTGGTCAGATAGCAACCTTACAACGTAACGACCTAAAATAAACACACTTAAAATCAAAACACTTCGCTCGTACCTATTTTGCCATTGATAATTAGCAATTCACACAAATGTTCCCACACAAATGCACTTAATCCAAGGGTAATGAAATAAAATCAAATTACCTTTAGTGGCAGTACTAGCCCGGGGCAGGGGCCAGCTGCTCCTTCTCCCCAGTTTTCCCGGAGTTTTTTTTTTTAAGAAATGTTTATTATTAGCTTAGTTTGGTGATAACAAATATTTAATATGTTTTGACACTTAAGAGTTTTTTTACTGAAAGAAAAAGTCAATGCTGAAACTCAGTCGGTTTTGATTGCCAATTGCATATTCCCTAAATACGATTGAACTGATGATTATAACGATTATTTGAATATTTTGATTATTCCTTGAACGTCGTCCATACAGTTTTATGCTCTTATATCTCGCTGGTTGTTCGAGGGTTTGTTTTTTATTGTGGAGTCTTGCCTAGAGGTGGGTGTGAATAACGAAAAACTGTTTCATCCAACAGTTTCGAGGAATTAAAACGAACTAAACCGCACGACCGATAGTTTTTTTTTACAGTTTTGAATTTAAATGTATTAATTTATTACCTAGCGAAGGCGTTAAATCATTTTCAATGTTTATTAGAAATTTTTATACTGAGATATCCTCTCAAATTGTGAATATAAATTACATTCTTATATCATTTGAACTAAAAAAGTATAAGGTTATTTAAATAAATCAAACACTTTATCCAAAAACAAACAATTTTTTTTCAAATTAAACAACGTAATGTACACATTTTTAATGTGTTTGTTAAACTTTTCCAAAATTTTTAATTTTCTGTTATTTATATGTATTTCTATCCCCAGCTCTTGAAAATGGGTGCATTGATACCTGAAACGTCGAGGCTATTTTAAATAAATGTGTTTTATGGTGTGTTTTGGCCTTCCATTGAACCAACATAAAATATTTAAATTTCAGACAAAATGAGGTCTTAGAAGTTTATAAAACGTTGGCCTATGTTTATAAAACAGTATTACTATAATATTAATAACTTCTAAATCATTTGATCTATCAATATGAAATAAAAAACATTTAAAAGATAATGTTTCTTTCTTTAAATATATAATAACGTATATGAATCAAAGAGTTTAACAAATAGGCTTACAGTTTTATAATCCTTATAATTGTACTGATGTACCAGTTAAAAATTCCCTCAGCATAGTCAGGTCTGTTGTTTATAAATAATTGTTTTTTTAAATTATGTAATTCTGATGTGTAACTAATTAATTTGCCAAGAATTTTTCACGGGGGCTTACTAGTATATGTATATTTCTTAAATCAAATTGGGAAAAACTTTATTATTTATATATTTTTTAAATATAAAACTAACAAATACTCAATTTTGTTGAATATTACATATTTATTTGTCAAAAAACTATTACATCCTAAAAATCCATCAAAATTTAAAGACAAAGAGTTTAATTAGAAAATTCGTAAAATTGTCCTATTCTTTTATAATTAGCTCTTACTCTTAAGTTTTTTTTTTTACTTAAGTGATTATTTGATTTTGACCCAGGGATATGCTGAAATAAAGTTTTTTAGGGTGATTTTTCATTTGAAATAACTAATCAATTTTCAGCCAGAAAGGTATTTAAATAGAGTTTTGGGAGATTGATTTTTCATAATTTTTCAATACCCCCCGTGGCTGAGAGGTTTTCAACCCCCCGGTCATTCGACCCTCTGTAGTGTTCTTGCCTCGCACCCCAGTTTTTCAGGTCTAGAACCACCACTGAGACTTTAAACCAAAGTTTAGAGATTATTTGATTGAAATTTAAAGAATTTAGAAGTTGTTTCTAACGGGAATCAATCTTTGAATTGTTTTATTGTATTCACTACAATTTTTTAATAGTTTTAGGTCTATATGTATGCACTATATGTGCAAATATTGTTTATTTTCGTGTAGTGTGGTTGACATACATGACAGATGTTATGAATGACTTATTTGTGTTCGTTTAACCGGGAAATTTTGCATTTTAAATTTGATTTATAGTTACACCGTTTTCAACTTTGTACATACATAAAGTCGCTGTTATTATTTCTGTGCCATTAGTACTTTTTGAAGTGAATACTTCTTATGGCCCGTTCGTCACTTCTTGTGTGGGTATTCGAATGAAATCTCGCGCACCGTAACGTACCCATTGTATTTTAGATGCGTGTAGTTTAAGGCTATATCGCACATACAGAAAAGGAAAAAAATATTGTATGGGTTAATTTAGTCCGACAAGCACCGATGAAATGGACGTTGTACTTACTCATTTTGTGAGTCGTGTTAAAATAATTTACTTGGTAATACTTCTGAAATGGACATTACACTTCCTAATGTTGTGTGTTATAGCTGTACGGGTTAATTTAGTCACGACACGCACCGATGAAATGGACATTGCACTTCCTCATTTTGTAAGTTGTTTTAAAATAGTTTACTTGGTAATACCTCTGAAATGGACATTACACCTTCTAATTTTGTAAGTGTGTTATAGCTGTACGGGTTAATTTAGTCACGACACGCACCGATGAAATGGACATTGCGCTTACTCATTTTGTAAGTTGTTTTAAAATAGCAAAATAGCTTACTTGGTAATACCTCTGAAATGGACATTACGATTATTAATTTTGTAAGTTGTGCTTGGTGATACCTCTAAAATGGACATAGTTCTTTGTCATTTTTTTGTAAATGTATAAATTTGCTAACTTGCTTACTATCCATGGTAACGAATGTAGATGCATTAAATAAACGTGTGTTGGTTCAGTATAGGCCTAACCTACAATTAAGTTATTATTATTCGACTATATGTTATTTTTCAGATTTTTTTTTAAATGGGACAAGATAAAAATAATGAACAAATTTCGAATTACATCAATATAACCAAATATTATGACAGTTTTCACTTCTGTCATCAGTCTCGCGACTGCCTTCTTTTTATTTTTTATTTTTTATTTATTGGTGTAGGCCTATAACAAGAATTGCCTTAGAAAAAACAAATACTTTTTGAAGCATTACCAAAAGTAGAGAATTTTCTAACTGTTTTAGTTTAAGAACAGCTTTACTTTATTTTGAAGAGCAATTATTATATTTTTTATTATTTTAAAATCATTTATTATTTTCTAGATAAATAGAAAAGGTAACTCGAAGCAACCACGTTCCTTCAAATATTTACAGCATTGACCACCACACAAAATACTTACAATCAACAGATTAAATCATACAAGACAAACAATACACACAGATAACAAACACATACACGCACACACAGGTAATACTAATAGACTGACCAGCTTCTGCCTCATAGTGGATGTCCTTCCTATACAACTGACAGAGCAAGACTATCCCACTACTCGCAGTATGGTATAGTATAGCATTTCACTACAATCGATATACGGGGATTATCGAACACAAAAGCTTCTGGCTACAATTATTTAAAACGTAATCTTAAGCGTTAACAAAAGCTAATTTAAATACTTGTAGAGGATTAATTCAAATCTCGTGTCGCATTTAATATGAATGGTGTTGCGATAGGTGTTGACAGTTTTGATATTTAATTTAAATCGATCACTACCATTGATCTCCGTCTAATTTGAACGCGGTACACAAAACGTTAATATGTTATTTAGTATATTTAAAACGCGGGGTATGACCTCGGGAAATGCCCCTCGGACCAGACCACTTGTACTTTATAATTTTCCGAAAATTGAGGTCCCGCTGTTCTAAAATCCAGGCGTAACCCCTAAAAATGCAAAAAACCACCCTTTTTAGGGTTTTTTCACAACAACGTTTATGACACCTCCAAATGATGCTACGGGATGCACAAATTATGATTAAAATTTATAAATTTAATAGCCCCATAGAAACCGACCAAGAAATGCAACACAAGGGTACGGCTGTAGAGGGTGAAACCACTATTAATTTTGCGAAAAATTAGGTAAAGACGGAGCGTTTCCTCTACTTTTTGGTGGGAGGTGAAATGAACGGGGTCGTGAGATTATCTGGAGTAGTTTTCAACCCCTTGGATGAACATCTTTGGAGAGCAATAGTAGAACATTTTTCCACCCCTTAGGTGGTGAAACTATCCCTAAATGTATAAGAAATCGAAAAGTCCCGGAAAATTTTTTCTTTTCGCTTTTTGATGGGTGTTTAAGTGGGGGAGATCTCAAAATTGATTCGCATGGAAAAAAGTATAAAAGAAAAGTATTGCAAACCAAAAATAGTATGCATTCGCACTCATTTCCTTAGTTTTTCCTGTGTTTTATGGCAATTTAGGTGTGGTTCTCACCCACCCCCTTGGGGTTTAAACTACTTCAGATAATCTTCCGACCCCGTTCATTTCACCTCCTATCAAAACGTAGAGGAATCGCTCCGTCATTTCCTAATTTTTCGTCAAATTAGGGGTTTTTTAACCCCTACGGCGAATCATTGTGGTGCATTTCTTGGTCGGTTTCTATAAGGCTAGTAAATTTCTAAAATTAAATAATATTTTGTCCATTCCAAAGCATTATTTGGAAATGTCATAAACGTTGTTGTGAAAAACCCCCTAAGTGGGGGTTTTCTGCATTTTTAGGGGTGACGCCGGGATTTTACAGCGGCGGGGCCTCGATTTTCGGAATCAACTACCCAAAAAACATAGAGTACAAGTGGTCTGGTCCGTGGGGCATTTCCTGAGGTCATACCACGCGTTTTAAATGGACTAATTTGACGAATTGAGATGAAACTGACGCCAATATTTCAAACGTAGACTCTTGTTTCTGTACTTTGACATAACTACCACTCGAGGCCAGCAACGGTTATTAACTTTAAAGATAGTCGTGTGTATTATTGATCAATAGTGTAGACAAAATTAAACAGGGACAGTTTCAGTTTTACTGGCCAGCCAAGAGTGCCATATACCAGTTATTCCAAAGTCTTTCTAAAATTATATTAATAGCGACATATCAACACGGCATAACATACTAAATATAGAGGAGGTATTTTTTAAATGGGCCACCATTGGTATCTTGTAAACTTAAATCTAACAGAAAACTTTAAATGGGGAACCTTTCCTTGTTTTTTGAGCAATTAAATTAATTAATACGGAGTTAAAATATTTGTAAATGACCGCCATTTTTTTATGTATTTTATGATGATTTTGGATTTTACAAGTTATTATAAGACTTGTACGTTCTCGGTGTTTTTTGATACGACTAACCGTTTAAAAGTTAGAGGGCTATCAAGTTTTAAAAACACTCTGAGCGGAAGATATTTTTGTATGAAAACGTTTTGAACCAATGAACACTATCTTAACACTAACAAAGGCGGTTAACAAAAATATAACAATTAATTTGTATTGTTTTATTGGTTGTTATCACATTTTCTTGTAAGAAATAAATGTACAAAATTTCAGCTCTCTAGCTTATACTCTATAGTTATACTCTAGGAAAGTATAACAATTAATATTTATTGTTTTAGGGATTGTTTTAAACCTTAAATCAAAATTAATTCTATCCTATGTCACTCAGGGATAGTGCATCTTTTTATTAGTAAAACTATGTTTTCAATCGGTTCAGTAGTTCGAGAAATTACCCCCTACATACAAACAAACAATGTTATCTCTTTATAATATTAGTATAGACAAGATACATAGAAAAGGTATCATATATTTACATTTTTTCGCGGGTCTAATAAGGGGTGGAAATGTGATAACAATCCCAAAACAATAAATATAAAAAATTAATTGGTATATTTTCCTTAAAGTTAGTGAGTTTAAATTTTGGGCATTTATTTCTTAAAAGATACATAGACAAAGTATCATATATTTACATTCTGTCGCGTGCTGCCAAGGGGTGAAAATGTAGTAACAAACCCCTGCAAAAAATGTTGATTGTTATACTTTCCTTAAAGCTAGAGAATTGAAAATTTTCCACTTATTAAATTTTTAGTGTTGTATAGGAAACTATTTAAATAGTTACGTCTAATGGGTGAATTGGGTGGTAACAGCCTCTTTACCATAGAAATAAATTGTTATACTTCCCATGATTGACAACTTTGTTTCATGAGTGTTAATCTGTTTGCGTTTGCTTCACCGTGGGGATAACGAGCGAAGCGAGCAGGGGGCGGAGCCCTTAGTAACTGCTAGTAGTTCTGAGAACAGTAGACTTCGCTCGTTGAAATAACAAATGTGGTTTTGAGCTTAGGTTAAAAATAGTGTGCCAGTAAGGAAGTAAGCAGAAGGTTTAGCCTGTGAAACATTATTTTGCAATTGCCCGCGATTCCGGGGTTTCTAGTTCTCGTTTCTTTTCTTTTCTTGAGCTTTAACTGCTAAAGATTTTATTTTAGGGGGCATTGCATTCGTAAGGTAGCTAAAAATATCGCGCTATTGAAGGAAAACATAGAATTAAATATTTACATACCTAAATAACTAAAACTTAATAATGTATTTACAGTTCCATATCATATTCCAATATTAGAAATAATGAAAACAAACCATGTTCTAAAGCGTCGTGATAGTGATGTCAACCCATGTACCAACACTTCCCACGCTGTCCAACGGTCATTTTTGTATGTCCTTTATCGCCGCGAGGTTTCATTTGTTTCATCTCTTTTTATAATTCAAGTAAAGCTAAGTTAAATACTTTTATGAAATAATCATTTACAAGTATACAGTTAAATTCTTTGATTTATTCTCTAATCTTTCTTATAATAATATGTAATTTTGTGGCAAAGGATATAGGGCCTATGCCTAAATTGCTATTCAAAATAGGCCTAGTTTTGTTAGCAGTCTTGTAGTAGGAACATAAAAACTGGTGTTTTCAAAATAAGAAATTTGAAATTGATAAATATTTTTATACAGTTCTATTTAGAACTAAATTGCGAAACTTTTTTACATTTATGAAAAAAATATACAAAAAATGTTTACTAGGTACTTCTTATGTAGGCCTAAAGTTGAACTTTTTTCTTTCGTTACTAAACATGCTTGTTTCTTGAGCTAATAACTTTGTTAATTTCACTTCAATCATTTTTTTACTGGCATATTCTTTGAACCTTTATCTACAAAAAAAGCTATGGAAAACTTTTTATTTGGTTTAGAATAAACGTATAAAAACATGGTTAAAATACAAAAACTTGGACGATTTTTAACAAATTTGAAGTTTACGGCCATTTTGTGAGCTTAATGGTCACCAGTGGGGCAAGACCGGGTGATTTGCCTTTTTTCACAAAATGTATTATAATAAATGTATTATTGTAGATTAACAATTTTAACGAACATATTATTACAGCCATATAGTTCGTGGGTATTTATAGTAAAGTTGGATTTTATATGATGAATAGTTTAGCTTCAGTAAGCCGCCAAGTGTTAGCTACCCGGTCTTACCCCACTTTCCCCTACATTTTTTTACGGTCTATTGGACACATTTTCATATTCAAAAGATTTGAGTCCATCAAAATTCTGATTTCAAATTAGTGCAACCTATGTCAAATTAATCATCATTTATTTATCCCTAAAAATAAACGACTTGGCTTCGTGGAGCATCTTGAAGTGCAGAAGCTGTTGGAATAATACGCGTTACCTTGGCCGGAATATAAACCGGTATTTGAATAGCAACTGACATTCTATTACATGTTGCAAGGAAATTGAACGCATATTAATATCAATTTGTACCAACGGAAGTACTACGTAGTAAACTACGTATTAAACATGATTTCACAGCTGTTTTCCCACTGAACAGATGTTATAATTATTGTTTAACGCTAAAATTAACAGGTTATTTTAACAATTATGTAAAGATACATCATTTCGATGTAGAATTTCAAGAGAAAACCAACTGTGAAATTTACAAAACCACATCTTTAACCATTCAAATTTTCGGCCAAAAAAACAACAAAATCGTGTTTTCCGATTTTGAACCATTTTGCTGTACTATTTTCTTTTTTAATATTAATTATTATTCTTCTTGGATTTATAATTAAAAAAGCTTTCAAACGATATGACACACAACGATATTTGGGAGTAAAATTTTAGTTACAGCCATTTTGATTTTTTCGAAGATGATTTCGAGGATCAACCAAATGCAGTTGTGTGGCATATCGTTTGAAAGCTTATTTAATTCTGAATCCAAAAAGAATAATAATTAGTATTAAAAAAAAATAGTATAACAAAATAGGGCAAAATCGGAAAACACGGTTTCGTTGTTTTTGGCCGCCATTTTTAATCGGTTAAAGATATGGATGTGCAAATTTCACCGTTGATTTTCTCTTGAAATTCTAAATCGAAATGATGTATCACATGACCACCTTCCCATTTAAAAAAATAAAAGTTACATTCAAAAAGGCGGATCCAAGATGGCGGATAATTTTTTTTACCACGCTGAAATTTAGAATCTTATCATCTGTGTCCATTAAACAAATAAAAGAACACTGTGGCGACAAAATCACACTGATTAGAATAAAAACCCCGAACCACAAATAAGGAACAAAAACAATAACTAAACAACTAAATGTTAGTTATGTTTAGTACGTTACCCTTATGTTTGCCTACATTTCGATGACATCCTCAGAGGGTTGACTTAAGTAGTGTTAAAACTCTCTGAGGATGATGACAATGTCATCGAAATGTACATAAGTGTAACGTATTAAACATAACTTACATTTAGTTGCTTAGTTATTGTTTTTTATCCTTGTTTTGTGGTTCGGGGTTTTTATTCTAATCAGTGTGATCTGTGTCCATGATTAAAATTTCAAATTGGTATCTTTATTCGTTTTAGAATTATTTAGGGGTCCCGGAATTTTTCAACACTCTGTATAATATAACAGCTGATTTCACCCATCATCTGTAATACTTAAACAAACCCAGCTCAGATTATACTGTAGGGTTATGTAAGTATACAACTTCAATCGTTATAATTTCTTGTGAAGATGATTTTTTTTAAATATGAGTTATAGAAGTAATGGATGCTATAAAATACGTATGCTATTGCTTTGAGGTTATAAAACAGTATACAGTCCCTTTAACCCCCCCCCCCTCATTATCTTTTTTTCTGAAAATAAGTTAACAAAACTTTGTATATATTTTGTGTTGCATAGCAGGACAAATTTTTGGACAGATCTGACACTCTATGATTTTAAGGGCTTAGGGGGTAAGAGGGTTAAAAATTTCAAATATAAAGGTAGGTCATGTAATACACCATTGCAAAGCTTATCAAAAGAGAAACAGAATGGCGCAAACTAGAGCTTAATATCTTATTTCGTTTCAAAGTAATGGACAATCAAAGTTCTGTAAAATAACATACAACCTACTTATTCCTAATATCAAGACATTAATAACCTGCTTTGATGTTATGATAACAATATCATTTTAACAGGCCACGAGTACCAAATTGAGAAAAATCAGTCAACACATTATTTAGCTATCTTATTTAACTAAACTATATAATATCAGAAATACAAAATTTTATTTAAGACAAAATAGTGGCCCCAAGAGCAAGTTATGCTTAAACAGTGTGGCAGTCAACCTGTTAAAAAATATTATTTTAAAATTTGCTTCATCGTGTACTTAGAACTTAACATACAAATACTTTCACTTAAAAATACTTAATTCCACTGTTGTCCTTAATAAAGCTCCTAAAGACTTTAATTGTTTATTGATTATTGTAAAAGAACTTGAATGTGTTTTCTTTTTATCTTGGATAAAGTTATAAATCTTGGTTGTTTGTACTTGATTCAATAAATATTGCTTGCGTAATAATATACAGGTTTTCCTTTAAGTAACGAATCCATTGAAAATAGAAAAATATATAAAGTTACTATATAAATTTTCTGTATATGTCCGTAGCAGTAATAAGTTTTCTGTATAGGCTAGGCTAGTACCTTTTAGTTTGACTGGTTTTAATATTTTCAGCCTTATTGGAATTTAATTATTTTTCAAAATTGGCAATACAATCAATGGAATTTAAGGTGAATTGTGAAATAAGTTTTCAACAGATTTTATTTTTTATTTTTGTTATTTACGAAATCTTTGCAAATTAGTATAAACAAGATGAAAAGGCGGAACACTTTTCGAGACTGCGGCTCGTGTTTTTTTTTAATACTAAAAAATGTGACGTTTTGTTACGTAAGTCATGTTGCTGTCACGTCGTAAGATTTCAATACTTCGGCATTTTAATGCGAGCCTAAGTAATGTTGACCCAAAAACGTGATCCCGACGCGCTACGACTCTTTAACTGTCAAAACCGGGATTCCCGTATCCAAAAATATATAAAACGATACCCCACACTGTATTTTCAAAATGGTGACCCCGACGAGCTACGACTGTTAAACTGCAACTGCCGACAGATGGCAGGTCCAAACATGTTAATGCCTGCGTACGCAGGCACTCGTGCTGTTTCAAGCTTTGAATACCGAAATATTAGACCATTCACTGAACTTAAATTTTGTAATGTAATAATTAGGATCAATTAACAAATGGGAAATTTTATTTAAAATACGACAACACTTTTTAAGATTTTCTTTTATTTACATTTACAAAGCTTTTAACGTTTAATTTTTGTAAATTAATACTAAACAATATTACTTCACAAGAAATGTCTGTTATGAAATTAAATTGGTAATAAAGAGGTTGTCTATCATTTTTGTTATTATCAAAATGTTGAATTTTATTGAGAGACATCCTCTGATTTTTAAATTGAATTTCTATATAATAAACAATGCATTTAATAATAAATCTTATTTAGAAATGTACTATTATAATTTATTTAAAGTTAGTTGATTTCTTGTTGTGCCATTTTTGACAAACACTTCACGAATAAACAGTTTTACATCCATTTTAACTCAGATAAAACAAAAACCACCAGTGATAATAGCGACAAAAACCAGGTTGTTTGATTCCTTCGCTCTTATCGCTGGTCGTAGCGCTCTTTGTAGCATTGCTCTTCTCTAAACTATGCGGTGTTATATTGAAGTGCGTGTGTTTGTATTCGTCGCTCTTCTCTTCCCTTGTATCGTCGCTTGT
>JAGFPH010004742.1:66629-92880 GCA_018207615.1 Philaenus spumarius
ATGTTGGCGTTAAGACAGGTAAAATAAATTAAACATGCACACAATTAATTATTTTAGGTAACGCCTTGACTGACGAACGAACATTTTATGTTTATTGAATGTATTTACAATGAATTGACATTTAACTGAGTTTACCATCGTAGCTTTGATGTTATAATTAATTCTACACCTTTATTATAATAACATAACTTATGGAAGTAGTAAATATTTATATAAAAAAACAATATAATAATAAAAGGCAATTGAAAGATAAAAATTATGTGTGTATGTTGCCATTAAGGCTGGTAAAAGAACTGAAGAAAAAGCGTGATAAGCTTCGTTCCTGACGGGGGTCCCATGACTGCACACATATACTTTTTTACTTTTACACTATACTATAATATAGAGAAGGTATAGAGATCGCAAAAAAATCGATGTTGAAATTTTTGTGGAAAATTCGTTTTGGAACCCCCTGAGTCGAAAAAAGTGGTTTTTACAAAATGTCTGTCTGTATGTATGTCTGTCTGTATGTCTGTATGTATACAAAGCTAGAGCGAAAACTATTCGATCAATTTAAAAAAAAATTGCACCAGTCAAGTCAAGTAGGCCTGTATAGATTATAGATTCACGACCCTACCATATGCAAAAAACCGCAACTAAAAATTTTCGTCTAGCTAATAATAATAATAATAATAACTGATTTTTGGGGGTTTTTGGCCATAATGGGAGTTGTTTTTCAAAAATTTTCAAAACCTTTTTTCTTGCATATATACAGGGCTAATTGACGTGTTTGGTGCAAATTTGTTCGAAATCGATCGAATAGTTTTCTCTCTAGATAATAATAATAATATTTATTAGTCAATCTCCTACTTTAATAAATCACCTCTCCTACCCCACCTACAATTATGAAGTCACTGTGAATCTGTTTAATAATTTAAATATGTTTGAGAGAAAGTATGTGCCAGTTCCTGGTACCGTTTATTTATTTAGTTTTTATACCTCAGGATTAAAACATATTTTAAAATTTGATTAAAAAAACGGTACTTGAAACAAAACTGAAAATGTTTAACTACGCATTAATTTTTTACCGAGAATCTACATAAAATCTCCAAAACAAATGACAAAATTAAAATTTGTAGTTATTTTTAAAAAAATAAGAAGGTATAAAGGTTTAAACCTATATTAAGGTTTAGTTTGAAGGTTTCAAAAGTTATTAAAAACGTTTCTGATTAATTAGAATTTAAATAAATTAACAGAACCTTACGTTTGTCTGGCTGAAGTAATTTTATGTTGTAAATGCGAAGAAAAAAACATTGTGTGCTGAAACAAATACTGAAATGTTTTATAAAATCTATTTTATTTATTTTTTTATAATATGCATTATATTGTCATCGATACTTAGTACCCCCAAAAAAAAAATGTAAATTGTGTGCTTAAGACCACACGGGAGAAGTGTTAACTTTTTATCACAACTTACGAAATGAGGAAGAACAATGTCCGTTTCAGAGGTATTACCAATTAAACTATAAATTGTGCTAACGTTAGCGGGTTAAGCTTATGATGTAGGACAATCTGTTACCCAACTCAAGTATACTAAACTAGCAATGTGTTCGTGGCCTAACCGGCTAAGGCGCTAGTCTATGGTGATGGACTCTGCTGGTTCGAATCTCGGCAAGACCAACACTTTTTCAAACAGGCGGAATAGAGAGTTTCATAAAATGCGTTACGGTAAAATCCGATTCACCCACTAGCAATTGAGCGCCGAGCAATAATATCGCCAAATTGCACCTATATACTCTTCAAATTTTTATCACAGTAGAATTTTTGATCAGCAGCAACTCTGAATACTAATTTATTATTTTTTTTTTTTTTTGATAATAGGCAATAAGAATATTCAATGAAATAAAAATGCTTAACTTTTTAATTAAGTAGATAAAATTTACTTCTTTATTTTGTTTAAATGTTGTCAGTTTTAATATTTATACGGGTAGGCCTTTTAACTATCTTACCGTAGATTGCTTCACGAACAAATTTAAATACTTCAACAAGCAATTAAATTTAGAATGGCAGGATTTAAAACGTCTCGCCGTCACACGTTGTATGCTGAGGTAGTGCTGAAAAACGTCGCAACGAAAAATTTGTCAACTATTCACTAGTCTTTATATTAACAAGAACCTTAATAAAATAAAATTTTAAAAAATCTAGGCTTTTAGGCGGCATACTAATAAATCGATAATTAATTATAAATTAAATGTAGGCTAGCTTAGGTGAGTTAAGCAAAATATGTAAGCTTTAAACATTAGATTGAGATTCTTTTTCAATTGCTTTTGTAATTTACAGAACACTTTCTCGCACTTCCCTGTCAGATATGAAGCTACAGACACAGGAGGAGGCGTGTTGCTATTTCTGTGGTGTTTGTCCTCTTTTGTTTGGACCGGCTCCAAACAGATTCACATCACAATAAGCATCATGGATTTGTTGATGGTTAGGATGTCTAACGTTCGAAGAAGAAGGGGAAATTATCACAACTATTACCAACACTAAACAAGTAAATCAACTCATATAAAAGCGCGTGTACGTCCGTTCGTGAATAAAATATAATATAACAGCTGATTTCACCCATCATCTGTAATACTTAAACAAGGCCCATCGTAGAATATACTTTGGGGTTATGTTTACAACTTCATCAATCATTATAGTTTCTTGTGAAATTGATTTTTTTTTTTTAATATGAGTTATAGAATTATTGTATGCTATAGATCTAATACGTTTAAAATTTGCTTTGAGGTTATAAACTGAAAGCAATATAACAAATATATTCTTAATATATTCGTTTATACAAATTTAAAGAAGAAACACCTTTTCGTTTAACTGTTCGAAAACATTCATACATCTTCGTATAACATAAAAACATATTCGATTATTCATTTATTCACTACTAGGGGAGGACACCCCAACCCCGTAGGAACCCTCTATACACATAATTATGTTATGTTTTCTTTATAATAAAGGTGGTGATAAGTTGAAGTTTAAAAGTTGAAGTTTGACTTATTGCACCACGGTACAAATAATTAATTGTTACCGAGATGCCTATTGTTGAATAAGATTGCTGTTTCATCAATATCAAGTATAATCCTTATCTTATAAAAAATAAAATATCCCTTATTCTTATATTTTACATCGACTTACAAAACCAATACATAAATTAAAATTTAGTAACTTTATTCTTAATAAATTGTATGTGAAACTTCTATTTCAAAATGTTGATATGTTTGAGTATTTAAAAAAGTCCTTTAAAAATATAGTGTTAACAAATCTTAGGGCTAAACATTAATATCTAAGGAGAAAACTTTATACAGGGAGTCTTTCAACCATTTGAACAAACTTTATCACGTTATTCAGCATGTCGAAAGAAACAAAAAATGTAATTTAACATGTATCTCATTCCGTTTTCGGTCTGTCTGTTTGTATGTGTTTTTTACAAAATACTTAATATTTTTGGAAATAGAAAAGATATTGAGCTCAAAATGTGTACACATATTTTTTGCGTAACCTTTTATCACTGTACTAAAAATTAGAACATTATTTTAATTATTTTCAAAATGGCGACCGTTTAGAATTTTTAATGTCAAATATCTCAAAAACCGCTAACTTTACAAAAAAAATTACAAAAGACAAAAAAGTTTACTTTTTTAATGACAAACTCAATGGTTTTTTATTTTGTCTGTAGCTCAAAGGACAACAGAGACATTGACAAAAAAAAAAGGAAACATTTATTTCTTGGTAGTTGTCAACAATACCCAGAATTATTAAAAACAAAATATTTTAAAATTGTTTTGAGCTAAAATAATAAGTTATTTGCATAATGTTCCAAGCACTTTCTGAGCTGATTCCACTAGCAAAAATAACGGAAAAAGTTAATTTATTCATAGGTCTGGAAATGCTTCGTTAGATAGTTACAGCTGGTGAAAGATTTCACCCGTGTTTCAGATTACTCACAGAAACGAATACCTATTGAAATTAATTAAGGTGTAAAATTTAATTTAATTTACGTAAAATGAGCAGATAAATTTAATAAAATAGGTCCCAGTGCTGTAACTGCAGTAATGTTTACAATATTTAACCCAAAACGAAAAATTCGGTCTCAAAAAAAAAAAAGTTTTCTGTAGGGTTTTAGTACATTAACTTTGTGAAGTGGGTATAAACCCTCAAACGTATTTTATATCTTGTAGAGAATTTATTTCTGAAGATATTTGTGTAAAATAGGCCAATAAAAAACAAAAAATCGAATTAAAATATCTAGGGAAATCTAATCTTTAAAAATAAATAAATTAATTTTAAAATATCCTACTTTTAAATACAAATGTAACGGTAGCTTAACAATGAAAATCGAATGATAAATAACAACAATGTGACCATGTTTACAAATAAAAGTATTAGCTGTTTATCAATAGTGAATTATTTACAATCTTTGAATATCAAATTATTTGGTAACCAGTACAAAACAAAAAATTGGATATTTTATTATTCATTAATTTATTTTTAAAGATATGCATTTTCCGAGATATTTTCATTTAATTTTTAGTTTTTTATTGGACTACTGTGGAATTTTTTATTCATACTGTGAAATTTTCCAAAACAATTTACAAATATTTAAATCAAAAATGTTTTTATCAAAATGAGTTCTAGCCTATGTTACTCAGGGATAGTGTAGATTTATATATATTTATTTATAAAATAAAATATTTCAATTGGTTCAGTAGTTCCAGAGATTACCCCCTACATACAAACATACAAATTTTACCCCTTTATAATATTAATATATCATACAGCTTGCATTAACCGTTTGCTCTACAAATTGTGACACAATGTCAAAATGTCAAATTTATTAAAAGGATTGCTGGAACTTTTAGAGGATTAATTATAGAACGTATCCATTGCATAACTTAATCAATGATTAAATCCATTCCTTATTTTACTTAATTGGACAGCAAAACAAAATTCTCCAAGTTCTCAGAATAAGCAGATATAACGTGAGTAATAACCTGGTAATTAAAATACACGTAATTTGACATTCAGTTAGTTAATACTCTAATTTAGAGAAATAGATATTCTGTAATAATTGCCTACGTCATTAAATACTGATAAAACAGTAATAGTAAAGCTATTCATAGAGTTGTGAATAGTGCTAGTTAATTAATTTCAAAGGTAGCCAAATGTAATCCTTCTAAAACATCTGTTTGTAAGTGACCGACGGAAGGCGCCACACATCGTATCCACGTGATTGTATAACGTTCCTCTTAAATTATGTTGGACAACAAATTACACATTTACGAATAAGCCCTCGTGAAAAATCACAGGTATATTAATTAGATACGGTACATATCGAAACACATCATTTAAAAAATACTCTTTAAAAACAACAAACGTTATCGAGGCCTACCTAATTATGCTGACGGGGAGTTTCAACTCGGTAAATGTGTACATAAAAGTACTAGGGGCTCTGCCCCTGGACGCTTCGCTCGCAGTTGGAAAATTCGCTAAAGAATCTCGTTAATCTTTGACTCGTTTGTACATAGGTTTGTAAAATTATGAAACTAGGCTTAAATATATTAACACTACAAGATTAATTATAACCTCAAATACATGCTTTAGGAACGTGAGAGGCTTTCATTACGATTTTAGTCCTAGTTCTACTATCTTCTGTCAACTAAAGTTTTGAAACCAGGCCTAAATATAGTAAAAATATATTAAAATATATATAGTAAATATATTGCAGAATTAACATAACCTCAATACTATGTTTCAGAAATGAGCCAGGCCTATATTACAAAATTGACTATTAGAATTTATCCATCTTTGCCAAGTTTACTTTTTTTTTGACAAAATAAATTGTTAAATCAGGCCCAATTGCATATATTATTTCTCAAGGCCATTTTTTTGTCGGTACGCCATAACTTCCTTAATACATCATCAAATTACATGAATGAGGCATCATTTTAAAGCTTTCCTTAACCGCTACACCGGAAAAATATACAAACAGCTTAAAATTAATGTATTAATAACAAAAATTGATTAAAAACCGTTTATATTATACTTTGTATGTTCCTACAGTGACTAGATAGAGACAGTGTGGCCACATGAAAGCGGCCGCCATGTTTTTCCTAAAAGTAATGTTATCTGCCATAAAGTATAATTTAATTTATTTTCAAAATATTTATAAAAGCTTTTGTTTTATTTCATACAGGCCTCGTAAACAACTTTTTAAATGTTAAAAAGTAGTTAGAAAGCAGATAAGTTGTTTAAAATGAAATAACCTATAAAAAATAATGATTTTAGCCTACTATCACATTTTTTACTAGCTTATGCCGAGAGTTGAGTAGCCTACTGACGTTAATTACAAACTAATAAAACTATATCAAAACCAGTTGCACTATTATTTTCTTTGTTCAATTCTACGTTAAAAAAACATTTTGAAGTTTAATTACATTATTTATGCGGTTTATTTGAATAAAAGTTAAGGTTTTGTATTATTTACAAGGAACCAAATTTTCAATAATTTGTAGCTATCTGTAAAAGTATTTGACTGGTCATAATGAAATTGTTTTTAATTAAATTTAATTTTCAACTTATAGGTTGAGAATTAATTTAATTCTCAACTGATTTTAGGTTTCAATTCAGTTTGAAAAGCAAAATCTTAAAAATTATTTTCTTAAAGCTAAATTTGAAATTTTTCCTAACTTAATGAATAAATTAAAATATCAAAAATTCAAAGTATAACAAATCGAAAAATAAAACAACGAATAGGCCTAAATCAAAATGCAAAATTATTATCCTGTTGTTAATTAGCTTTTTTTTATCAATGAATAAATTTTACAAATTAAATATTTTCAAAGTTACACTTTCAGACTTTTAAAATGCATTTATTTCCATCTGATTTTTTTTTTTTAATAAGCGAAGCAATTAAAACTTTCCTAACTAACTCATTTATTTCTATTTCAATTGAAAGCTAATAATAAAATTGAAGTCTCTAACAAAAATTTAACATCGAAATTACACTTCTTTGATTTTGAGGTTAGGCAATTCAAGATTTTCAAGTTTAAGTTATTCAAAGCCGAAAAACAGGTTTCATTATTAATTTCCCTCATTATTTCAGTTAGGCCTACTTATTAATGTGATTCTTGCCTTAGATTGTACCTTCGCCAAGACTAAAAGAAAGAAAAAATAACGATGACAATTTAATTTGAAAACTATAAACAAACGTAGGGCTAACACGGACGAAATTATAGGTTTGGACCAAAAACAGTTCTTAAAATTGCGTAATACTAATATTTATTGCATTTATCTTTTCTATTGATAAAAAGGATTAGCCTATGTTATGAACTTTTTAAAATGTTGTAAATAAAAGACTTTTGGTATGTACTTACTTCTGAAATATGCGCGCTGAAACGATTCCGTAGAGTGGCGGGAGTAGCCTAATCAGCTGTCATTTCCTTATTAATTTGGTGCAATATCACATACTTCAACACAAATCGCTTTAAAATAACTATTACGTTTATTTTAAAGTAAAAACTAACAAATATCTGTTAAAAAATCGGTAAAGTCGCTTTTACAATATGTGAACGTGAATGAATGTAATGTAAACAGATACGAATTTAGGAAAAACATGGCTGCCGACATCTTGACCAATAGGAAACAAGACCTCACTTGGCCACACTGTCTCTATCTAGTCACTGTATATGTTCCTAATGAAAGGCGCCATCTATTAACCATCTGTTTAACTAGCATGACAGCTGTTAGTTAGATTGTTTACACTGTAAGATTGTATAGGAAAACTGATATTTATAAACCAATGTAAATAAATAAACTTAATTAACTGAATTAAATCAACGTGTTAAATCAGGTAAATGTAGGCCTACTCTGAACTTGCGAAATATTCGCACGGGTCAGCTAGCTTATTCTAATTCCAACGTGCTAAAACAGTATAAATTAGCTTGTTTTTTAGCAGTAATTAAAAACTATAAAATGAACAGCTGATTTTGGATAATACTCAATCTCAGTTCTATTCCGCTCTATTTCCGACGTGCTAAAACAGTATAAATTGGCTTGTTTATAAACAGTTGTTTTGATCGTTTTATTTACTATTTCGTTGTTATTTTGTAACCAACATGGCAACCCATAAGACCCTATGTTAAAATTTTTCAACTTTTAAATTAGATTTTCTCAAAAAATTGCGTTTTTACACGAAATACAACAATATGGGTGTACTTAAAAATCAAAACTACACCTACATACAAAATTTCTTTGAATTCGTTGGAGCCGTTTTCGAGATCTGCGACAGATACAAAGATATTTACAAGAATTGTTCATTTAAAGTGTTGCTCAAGGATTATAAAACTGTAGGCTTATTTGTTAAAACTTTATATTTATATAAGTTATTATATATTTAAAGAAAGATAAAAATATTATCTTTTAATTGCTTTTTATTTCATATTGATAGATCAGATGATTTAGAAGTTATGATATTGTGAAGAAATTAATAATGGAATATGTTTATATGTTACTAGGGAAAAACATTGCGTGCTCCGCACGCCAACCCCGTTGGAACCTTCTATATACATAATAATGTTATGTTTTCTTTATAACAAATGTGTAGGTTTAATAATAACCCCAAAACTAAGATGGTGAATAATGTTAAAATCAAATTATTTCGTACATTTTATAATAGGAGTTATAATAAAGGTTAAAAGAACCAGCAAGGCTCAGGTATACATTTTATTAAAAACCTAACCTAAAAGTTAGAAATACAAATAATTGCTTCAAAGTTTGAAATCAGCTGTTAATGGAAATATTAGTGCAAATAGCTGTTTATCTATTATTTTATTCAATTGGTTGATATGGTAATGAATGTAAATAAATGTGATGGTTCGTCAGACCTAGGCCTAACCTAACAATTTTTTCCGACTAAATTTACAAATATTGAAATAAAAAATGTTTTTATCAAAATGAATTATAGTCTATGTTACTCAGGGATAGAGTAGCTTTTTATTAATAAAACTATTTTTTCAATCGGTTCAGTAGTTCCAGAGATTAGGGGGTACATACAAACAAACAAACAAATTTTACCTCATGTTTCCAAAGTTAAACGAATAAGGTAAACTCTACTTTAAATTTGTATAAACGAATATATTAATGATCAAAGGATGTATTTATAACCTCAAAGCAAATATTATAACGTATTATAGCATACATAAAAAAAATCAACCACAAGAAATTATAATGATTGAAGTTATAAACATAACCTCAAAGTATAATTTAAGCTGCGTTTGTTTAAGTATTACAGATGATGGGTGAAATCATCTGTTATATTATGTTACTCACGTATAGTTGCCTCAAAACGTAGAGAGACACCCCTCAGGTAGAACGGACCGTCCTAATCACCTATTAACAAACAATGCCTTTGTTAGAAGCGGTCAACCGGGGGACTGCCGGCATCAACTAATATTCCAAGAAATTCTGTGTTACACTATAATTTGCAAACAATTGATACATTAGGCTTACATTATCGAATGACGGCTCATTTTTTCGTCTTACTGAGACGAATAAAAAACAATTTGAATCACAGTTCTACGACGTACCGTTACCGAAATAATAGTTGCCGCTTAACTTATTTAAATATTACCGAGTGATACTGAAAAACTCAGTATCTATGAGTCATGTTGTTGGTATTTTGTTGGTAAATACCTGCCCTGTCTTCAACCATAGTTCAGTTTGTTTGTTGCTTTTCGCCCGTGGTGTGATGGTGAAAATCTGCATCTGGAGGAAGTTTTTAACAATCAACAATCCTGAATATTGTTCAGGTATCTGTCACGCATGAGAACTATGCGGTGCGACATAGTTATTCTACCTCGCCGATCTAGTTTTTAAAATTTGAACCCAAGAGCTTTCAACATGCTTCTCAATGAAGTTACATAATAGCTGAATTCCGGATCTTTTACTTTCAAAATTTCTAAAATTGAACGAACTGTAGGTGATTCGGACTTAGAAAACTGTTCGTAAACTGTTCTTTGGATGATTTTCCATTGAAAGTCCTCAATTCGCCTAAACCTTTTATTAACGACTGATCTTCTTTTTTTTTTTTTGAGATGTTATTTCCTTAGATTTCACCCTTTGCACCATACTCCTTGCTCCTCCTAGAACTTTTACAACATCAGCTACTTACAGGACTCTTAGAGCCTTTTTCCTCGGCGTAGCACACCATGGAATGAATTGCTGCCCCTTAGTGAGCTGCTATATGCGGTTTCACCGATAAATCACTTTCAACGTTCACTTGCACAGGGTTATCATTTACACTTTCGACAGGGCCGTTCGCTTGGTTACTATCACACCACGGACGCCACATCTCAACGATATTCACTTGGGAAAAGCAACAAACAAACTGGACTATGGTTAAGGCAGGCATTTACCAACAAAATACCAACAACATGACTCATAGATAACGGGCTTTTCAGTATCACTCGGCAATATTTAAATAAATTAAGCGACAACTATTATTTCGGTAACGGTACGTCGTAGGACTGTGATTCAAATTGTTTTTTATTCGTCTAAGTAAGACGAAAAAAATGAGCCGTCATTCGATAATGTAGGCCTAATGTATCAATTGTTTGCAAATTATAGTGTAACACAGAATTTCTTGGAATATTAGATAGGAGTTGATGCAAAAATATGACCAGAATCCATAATATTTTAATAATTTTAAGATCTGATGTTTTGATTGCGTACGATTTTATAAAAATTGTTTGACAAACAAATCTGTAAACGAGAATTATTGTGAAATAATGACGTTTTGTTTTCATAAACGTATGATACAAATAGTAAACCTTATTAATTTTTTACTCAGTTGCAAACACCTTAGCAATCAACACCCACAATCTATTTTACTTGATGCTTAATTTTATGCTCTATTTTATGCTTAATAGTGAAGATATGTTTAGGTTATTTAACATTGAAATTAGTACCCAACTTCGCCGTTTTGAATTTAGGGAGACGAGCCTTAATAGGCTTATTTATCTTCCTCCTGGTGCGCCTGCGCTCAGTACAACAATAAAATGGAATACCTCAGGTGATTTACCGAGAATTATTGAAAACAACCCGAACATAAACCGTAGAAGTGAAGTGGTCCGCGTCGGAAATATCTCAAGTGGGCTGAGTGTGCTACAAACACTTTTATGAGTTGTAAATTTCCGAATCAAAATCAAGGCGTAAGCAATGTACAGTTAGTTTTAAAGTTATCGATGCGGTCTGTTCAGATTTATTGCAATCGGGCATCTCTTTAGGAAGGGGTTATACTGGGATAGATAAACTAGGCTTAAATTGTTTTTGTAGATACATGTGCAAAGTATACTGAATCACAATAAAAGTCGACTTTCTGTCAGACATTTAAAGAATAATTTTATATTTTTTAAAGTAAATAGTAATTGGATTGTGAAAGACCTTGAAAATATTTTTTGAGTCTTTGAAGTAGTCCTAATTAATGTAAGGCATTTTACTTTATTCACGTTGCTGAAAAAAAAACATGAACTTTTAAACTTGTTTAAGATTATTAATAAGCACACAGAGTCCAACAAATTTTGCGAGCAGTAAATCGGATTTTACTGTCACGTATTTTTCCATCACGCTCTACTATATATAGTACACATGTGTTGTACCAGAGTATATAGTTTACTTGGTAATACCTCTGAAATGGACATTGTGCTTCCTCATTTCGTAAGTTGTGTTAAAATAGGTTACTTGATAATACATCTGAAATGGACACTGTGCTTCTTCATTTCGTAAGTTGTGTAAAAAAGTGTTCACTTCTCCCGTGTGGTCTGTGTCTTTTGTTTATGTGTTTAAATTATTTTTATTGTAAAGTTGGTAACACTGTTTGCAGTAAACAAAGTTAACATCTTGACATTGTTCAACTTATTTAAAAATAATAATAATAAATGAAACACTCACAGTTTGTATTATTTTAAAATGTATACCAGAGTATATAGTTTAGTTGGTAATACCTCTGAAATGGACATTGTGTTTCCTCATTTCGTAAGTTGTGTTAAAATAGGTTACTTGATAATACATCTGAAATGGACATTGTGCTTCCTCATTTAGTAAGTTGTGTTAAAAAGTGTACACTTCTCCCGTGTGGTCTATGTCTTTTTTGTCATTATGTAAGCTCCCGGATTGGAAATTATACAAATATTAATAGGTATGAATTACCTGTATACTGTCTGTCCAATCCTTTTTAAATATTCGTGACAACTGCAGTTTCGGGGTTATCCCATCTTCTGGTCACACATCACACACAAAAATATACACTTAAAAGTCATTTTCTCTCACTAGTGAGGTCGTCAGAAACACAATAAGTTATACACATAAACACAGTACATAAAACACAGATGATAACGTCAACCACGTGCATGTTGCCCAGGCGAGGGTTTACTAGCTACTGAATTACTGTTATCTTTAAACTGCTGTGCAGGGGATAGTGGAAGGACCTGTTGTGGCTAGTGAACGGGTGCCGCGTTTTTCATTATTCTCCATGTCAATTATGGTGTCAAACACAATATTAGACTGGAACGATACCTTGTCATTTAATAGATGTTGTTTTTCAGTTTTGGATGCTCTATATATGGCAAACTCCTCCCATGCATCCATATAACGGCCTTTTTTACATACGTGTAAGATATTCATATTGGTGTTAAAGTCACTGTAGCCGTGAAGGTTGGTTACCAGATGTTCGGCGAAATTGGACTTGTGAGGGTGTAAACTGTGTGTGGCTTTAGGTAAATGTTCTTTAAATCTTTTAACAAAGGGGCGGCCCGTTTAGCCTATATAGAAGCTCGGGCAATCGTTGCAGGAGAGCTGGTAGATTCCCGTTTTTCCAGCTAAGTCTGTTGCAATGTTATTACGTTTATTGAGTAGGCGTTCTAATTTATTAGAGGTTTTAAATGCGGTTTCAATGTTGTTTTTGGCCATTTCGTTGCGCAACGTATTGTTGAGCATCGAACCGTATTCTACCGAAACGTATTTCTGTTTTTGTTTATTTGCGTTGTCAGTTTTTCTATTATGTTTGTTGATTAGGTGGTCGATCAGATTACTATTGTAACCGTTGGCTAAAGCAATGTATTTTATGGTGGGTGTTCAGTTCGCTGTCATATTCTGACTTTTTTAATGGGACGGATAAAAGGCGGTGGACCATGCTGTTGTAAGCTGCTGTTTTTTGGTTAAGAGGGTGGTTGAATGAATAGTTTGATCAGTTGCGGTTGGTTTGCGGTATATCTTATATGATATCTGGTTTCCTTCTTTGGACAATGTTAGGTCGAGAAAATTTAATTTGTTATCAGTTTTGGTTTCTAGTGTAAACTATGTCTTTTGTTTATGTGGTTAAATTATTTTTATTGTAAATTTGGTAACACTGTATGCAGTAAACAAATTTAACATCTTGACATTATTCAACTTATTTAAAAAAAATAATAATTAATTAAACACTCACAGTTTGTATTACTTTAAAATGTATACCAGAGTATATAGTTTAGTTGGTAATACCTCTGAAATGGACATTGTGTTTCCTCACTTCGTAAGTTGTGTTGAAATAGGTTACTTGATAATACATCTGAAATGGACACTGTGCTTCCTCATTTCGTAAGTTGTGTTGAAATAGTTTACTTGGTAGTGTTAAAGTAATCAAATTTCAGTTAAACCATTATGACCAACGATTTATATTCATTAGGCCTACAGTTTTCACTTCTGCCGGCAGTCAGGCGACTGATTTCTTTTTTATTTACGGTAAAGGGTTGCTTTTTCAATTTTTGCAATTTTAACAGCGAGTGGAGGTAATGGAACTTAAAATGATCAAATGGGGCCAGTAGTGAATAAATTTAATTTCTTTAGTATATGTTTTATTGGCTTGTTAATGCCTTTAAAATACCGAAAATTGTGCTATCAAATACCCTCTATTTCTGAAAGTACTGTAGAAAAACACGTTAGGTGTTAGACACATTCTATTTATGCGGTGTAAGGTGGCCGTGTTTGGGAGCCTGATGTTGCCCGTGTTGCTTTCTAATGAATAATTTATTCTCACTGGTGTTAATGGTTAGATATTTAGTTTAGTATATCTACTTATATAAAGCTAGACGGGTTCACTGATTCATTGACATTAACTATGAGGCACTTCCCGTAATCGTACCCACCTCAACCTCATACTTAAATTAAAGCTCTCGACGCGAAACCTTTAGAAAAAAACCTCCAGAAGTTAACATTTTTGAGTTTTGAAGGCACTTTTCGGGCGGGAAAAGTTAAAGTTTTTTCACTTTAAGCGCGTTTTGTAAGAAAACGGTAAGAGATTGCAAAAAATGTTAAATACAAAAGTTAAGATCCAATCATCCGTTTAGCCGCTATTCGCCCAAGAAGGAGATCAGACACAAAATCCTTCAAATTTCCCATGTTAATTTTATGGAGTTTTTTTTTTTTTTTTGTGTTTAACGTCCTACTGTTTTGCACTTAAGGCTAATGAAGACGGGACCTACAATTTTACGTGGAATCCGAACCACAGCCAACGGTGTCTGTTTAGAAACCATTTAGAAAATTATTCGGGGTCAATGGGAATTGAACCCGGAACCTTTCCATTGATGGTTGCCATGACGATTGATAAAGCAATGACGCTTTAACAACCTCGGCCACCGTGGCTCTAATTTTATGGAGATAATGTTTAATGAGTTTGAGTTAGCTGCCAAATAAAACAGCTGATTTATGCTCGGTCACCCATGTACAAACGAGCCAAAGATTTACGAGATCCTTTAGCGAATTTTCCAATTGCGAGCGAAGCGAAGCAGCCATCTGAGGCCGCAGGCCGAGTTGGGGCGCAAAGCGTCCAGGGGCAGAGCCCCTAGTTTTACATAAAGACAATATCATGTAATGGTCAAATAAACTACAAGATTTCAGACAATTCATCTGTAACATAATTTATGTAATTTTAGTAGAATTATTTTAGTACAAAAAACTACAAATCAAGAAACAACAAGAATGTAAACAAAACATCTGAATACTATTTTGTGCTGATTGACGCCTTATCTTCTTTTTACTAAATGTTAAATTTCTATATTTTCTGTCATTTACGAGTTTACATATTCCTGAGATCAAAATGCAACAACCTGATTAAAACTTTTCAGTTACTGGTCTGCCTATTTTGAAAAGCAATCACAATCAAACTTAGCCCATGTCCACCAGACGGCAATGTTTACCACGCATTACAAGTTTCAACAAAATCGGATTGGTATTTTGCTAGTTAAATCAATTAACGTAAAATGAGCCTGCAATTGCCTACACGTGCGGTTTATGCACTTGTACTCCATGCATAAAATTGCACTCTTGCTCCAACAGTTTCCTAACAACAGACTTCTAATAGGGAAGTCGAATTGTGCAACGTTCAAGCCACCCACACTATTCCTCGGACAGGATTCAACCTTTGGAATTAAGCAAAGTTAGCAAGGTCGAAAGTGAATAGTTCAGACATTCATAATTTCCCAAAACATATTCCTATACATGGTGTTTCTTAAATAAGACGCCAAACTTCTGAAGTAAGTTCCTTACATAAAAATAAATAAAAAAGTTCCTACAAACATGTGCTCTGAATCGCTTCGTTTTCCAGATATTCACCATTTTGATTTTTTTTACAAAATAATTCATATGTTTTGTAAAATTGTGTCAGTCACAGTATCGTCCCAGTCAAACAAAAAATCTGTTAAAACATACTATGATATATTTTAAAAAAGTATATTTGAGCAAATCACATACATATTTCAAAAGTAGACATCTCAAGGTACAAAAAAGTGCAAAAATTTTTTTTATAAAACAATTTTTTTTGCTGCTATTCTTAAAGTAACAAAAAAACTTATTCAGGGTGTTAAAAACTTTAAAAACAAAAGTTAAACTATACAGGGTGTTTCTTAACTAGGATGACAAACTTCTGAAGTTGGTTCCTTACTAGAAAATAAATAAAAGAGTTCCCGTAAAGAGTACCCTAAAACGCTTCGTTTTTCAGATATCCGCCATTTTATTTTTTTTACAAAATAATTCATATCTAGAGAAAAGTTTGACTGATTGAGTTCAAATTTGGCAAACCTGACAATGATCTATCTCAAGAAAAATAATTCGACCACGCAGCTGAGAACCGCTGACGTGAGTTGAGCAAATTTCCAAAATTAAGTTTATAGGCCTATGTTTTAGGGTTTCAACCAACAATTTGGGAAATAGTTATTCACGACGGCGCTGAATAGCTGCAAAATGGTTCACACGCCATTTCGCATATTGGGAGTATCTTCAACACACAAAGCATTGCGTGCATCGCACGCCAACCCCCGTATTGTGGGAGTATCTTCAATATACAATACATTGCGTGCTTCGCACGCCAACCCCACTGTAGTAGACCACATGACTTTGAACCGGGTACTTCTACGATATTTTACGTTTTGATCGATTTTGGGGGAATCATGTGAGTTGTAAGATCGCGTAAAAAAACAAAATGTGCAGAATAACATCCTACATTTATATTTGTAGAAAAAAACTCAAAAACAAATTCATTCTCGTAGGAAAAATATCAAAAAATAGTTACTTCCGGTCAAAAAACGTGCTTCCGGTTGTTGGATTTTTTTAACGAACTCGTCCGAGCGACGTAGCGTGTGTACCAAATTTGGACCAAATCGGACTTAAAATGCGGCCGCTAGAGTGCGAATACATATATATATATGATTTTTAATGACACCCTAAAACATCTAGGGACCATGATCGGTGCTCATTTGCTACTTCCGACCTTGGGTCTTACCATAAGGGCCACTGCAATAGCTCATTTTTCCTATGGTATTTCAAATCATGCGTTTCTAAATGGCGGCTGTTTGAAAATGTCAAACATAAGTTACTCAAAACCCGTACATTTTAACAAAAAATGTCAAGAAACCTTTTTTCTAGTCCTTTTGATTCCCTATTGGATGGTGCAACTGTCAAAACAATCGGATGAAGGATAATAGCTTAGTTAAAGATAATGCCACCAAATGTACATACAATATACATTTACTTGGTATAGGATGCCGGGTTGAACAAACCAATTATTACACATAACTTAACTATTATTGTCCTGGCAACAATTAACAATATAATCAGCTGTTTTAAAAACCAACCTCAGCTGCTTTAATTTCAGTATTTGGCACATATTTTATTTCATTTAATGATAATATCACAGACAAAATATTGTAAATAATGTGTTTATAACCTTTAATCTTTATAACCAACTCGTTTATTGTCGTACGGTGTGTCCTTTGGCGTGCGACTGTAGACACGACTACCTTATTTTTTCTTTCTAACTAGCTGCCCACCCGTGTAAGTTTAGTTGTCCGTATATTTTTATACACAGCCGCCTCCCCTCCATTACGACACTACTTAAGTATTGTTAGCTACCAAGTCTCCGGATGAGACAGAAATGCGACACTTATTACAAAGTAGCAAAAGTATATTTTTAAATGTCTAGTTATTTTTTAGCACATTATAGATATTTAACAATCAATAACTCAAGCCTCCACTTACTGTAGAGTATCCTACATACACACACACATGGAAATTTGTAGATTTAATTTGATCCCTCATATTGTGGGCTACTCAGTATAAACAAGTTTGAAGAAAAAAAAAGGAAAAAACCGCCAGTTACCAAATAATTTAATATACTTATCTATCTTTTAAACTTTTTATTTCCCTTATTAAAAATACTCATTAATTATAATATAAATTTTAGGAAGATCAATGCGAGCTTCGTACGCCTAAACTCATCCTTTTCTTCCTTACAAATATTTTTTGGAACGAAGATAATTAAAGTTCGGCTCCCTAAATTCAAAACGGGGAAGTTGGGTGCCAATTTCAATGTTAAATAACCTAAACATACCTTTACTTTTAAGCATATTTTTGTGAAAAACGAAAGCAGTATTGTTTTTATTAAAGTAAAATAGATTGTGGGTGTTGATTGCTAAGGGTTTTTGAAATATCTTTTTTTTTGCAACTGAGTAAAAAATTAGGAAAGTTTACTATTTTTTACTATTTATATCATACGTTTATAAAAACAATAAAACAGTTTTTTTAAATGTTGTCAGCAATCAACATCCACATATGACATCCACGAATTAACGGAAAAATTTACTTATTCTGTAGCATTGCTCTTATGGGATTCAGATTCAATAAGGTGGACAGAGAGCCACCCCTTAACGCGGTAGGAGTTAACAAATAGAAAATGTAATGCGTAACGAAAAAAGTGTTATTAATTGGTTGCTATAGCAATGACAAATAAAGTACGAGTAACGAAAAAGCGTTATCAAATTGGTTGCTATGGCAATGAACGTAAATACATTCAAGAAACATGTATTTTGGTTCATCAATTTAAAATAAGAGACGATCGGTTCCGTCCGGCGTAGTTCATTATCATTAAGCGTTGAAATACATTCAATAAGCATAAAATGTTGGTTCATCAGTCTAAGCCTTACCTAAACTTATTGTGTATATATTTTTATTTTATTTTACCTGCCTTAACGACAACATACTTACAATAATTTTAGGTTAGGCCTAGACTGATGAACCAACATTTTATTTTTATTTAATGTATTTACAATGAATATACATTTAACTGTGTTTACCATCTTAGCTTTGATGTTATAATCAATTCTATACCTTTATTATAATAACATTAAACGTATGGAAGCAGTAAATATTTGTATAAAAACAAACTAATAATAAACGGCAATTGAAAGATTAAAATTATGAGGTAAACATTAAACTTAAACAAAATTTCACAAAAACAAAATTAAAGTTATGTGTGTAAGTTGTCGTTAAGGCTGGTAAAAGAATTGAAGGAAATGCGTGATGAACTTGTTCCTGACGGCGGTCCCACGACCGCAGACATTTACTTTCTTATATTTTTAATAAAGGTTTTAATAAATTTACTATTAATAATGTCCTGGAAATACACATACAATATTGCAGTATTTATTGTCTTGGTATAAAATGACGAGTTATTACACATAACTAAATTATTAGCCTTCATCCGATTCTTTTGACAGTGAGACCATCCAATAGGGAATCAAAAGGGCTACAAAAAAGGTGTCTTGGCATTGTTTGTTAAAATGTACGTTTTTTGAGTAATTTAGGTCTAACATTTTCAAACAGCCGCCATTTTGAAACTCATAATTGGATTTAATCGCTTATTTTTCTTGAGATATATCATAGGTTAAACTTCATCCAAGTTTTAACTCAACTAATCAAACCATTCTCTAGATATGAATTATTATGTACAAAAAACAAAAGGGCGGATTTCTGGAAAACAAAACCTTCATATGAACTTGTTCTTCCTTGTTGTATAAGGAATCACATCCCAAGGTCCTGAAAGGGTTTTTTTTCACCCTGTATAAAAACAATTGAACAGTAATTGTGACGGGTAAAAACATACATTTTTGGAATATGTTATTTGGAAAGTCTTTTGCACTGAATATTTTAATATAGTTTGAAAATATAATCCATTACTTTACTACTTTGGAAGTTCGAGAAAGAACATAATCGTTAAATGTGTTTCCTCTTAAAAATCACGTTTGAAGGTATTGGCCGCTAAATGAGGCCACAAAATACATAACTCTATCTATAAATGAAGTAAATTAGCAGTTGTTGACATATTGGTTTAAGTCTTTGTTAAAATTCGCGCTTTCTGCTTTTATCTTCTGATGACCTAATTCTTGCCTTAGCTTTAATGGCAAACAGTAAATTAGCAATAATATTCGGCTCTAGAACGAATAAAATAGAGGCCGTAAATAAGCGACACCCACTACTCGAAATTTCTGTTCTCTTTCTTAGGAAAACCTTCAAATTTGTAAAAAATGTTATTACAAATGTATTAATTGTCTTTGCCTGTTTAAATATGATGTACAAAACCCATGCATTACCCTTATATATTATTTCTCAAAGGTGTTTTTGTCACTAATCGACAACTCCCTTAATTCTTCATCAAAATTATTTATTTAATCATCATTTTAAAGCTCATGTTCCTCGCTATTGAAATTCATGTTTTCATTATAAAAATGTATTAAAAAAACGTATATTATACTTCATTCACATGGTTCCTAACGAAAGGCGTCACCTATTAACAATCTGTTTAACTAACATGACAGCTGTTAGATGTTTTACATTCTATAAGGAAGTGCTTTTGTAATTTATCACGCAAATAAATCAAATTAAATCAACGTAAAGCGTTATAAACTGTTGTCAAATTAAACCATCGTAAATAAATAAACGTAATTTACTTAATTAAATCATTAACATGTAAAATATTCGCACGGGTCAGCTAGTTAACTTTAAATCTAATCGTCTACTATCGTCAATGACTACATATCAATTGATATGTAGTCATTGCTATCGTGTGCATATTATTTGCAATGAGACTTAAAATTTTCTAATCTTTTACCTTCAGTCATTGCGAATACAACTTAAATAAAGTGTACATAAATCATACAGATCCAAAGTGAAAAGTAATTATGGCAACTACTCATAAGTAATAGTATTATGTTAGAAAGCGTTTTAAATAATATAATAGGCCTACTTAGCTTTCAGACTGGTTTTCATAATCGGGATGTTTTCTTACTCAAACTAGTTAACAGTCTCGTCTAACATTCATAAATTGTATTATTTAAACTGTTGAAGTTCCTACAATAATTCAGTTTATGATAAATACTAATATCATCAAGAGTTTAAAATATGATGTACCAGATGACCCGTGTGAATATTTCGCAAGTAAATAGGCCTACGTTTTACCTAATTACCTAATTTAATACGATGATTTAATTCAGTTAATTACGTTTATTTATTTACGTTGGTTTATAAATAAATATTTATAACGCTTTACGTTGATTTAGTTTGATTGATTTGCGTGATAGATTACACTTGCATATAGAATGTATACAATCTAACTAACCACTGTCATGTTAGTTAAACAGTTTGTAATAGATGGCGCGAACCATATGAACTTTCATGTGAAAGTTTTTAAATAATTTTTTAACTAAAACAATTTTAAGCTATTTGACTATTTTTTGTCAATAGCGGGGAACATGAGTTTTAAAATTATGTTTGAATCATTTATTTTGATAAAGAATTAGGGGTGGTATGGCCTTACCACAAAAAAACGCCTTTGAGAAATAATATATATATGAATATATTATTCATATATATTATATCAACTCATATAAAAGCGAGTGTACGTACGTACGTGAGTAACAATATAATATAACAGCTGATTTCACGCATCATTTGTAATACTTAAACGAAACCTAGCATAGATTATACTTTGAGGTTATGTTCTAACTTCAATCAATAATATCTGTGAAGTTGTTTTTTTTTAAATATGAGTTAAAGAACTAATGCAGGCTACAATACGTTATAAGATTTGCTTTGAGGTTATAAAATTAATATAAATACAACCTTTTATTATCAATATATTCATTTATACAATTAAAGAAGAGATACTCATTCGTTTAGCTTCGGAAACATTCGTACTGCTTCGTATAACATATAAACATATTCCATTATTAATTTCTTCATTATAGGTGATATTAATAACTTGTAAATCATTCGATCCAACATTAATAGGCCTACAGTTTTATAACCGTTATAGTTTTACACATTTACCGAGTTAAAAATTCCGGCAGGATAGTTAGGTAGGAATAGATAAAGTCTGTTGCTTTTAAATAGTTTTTTTTTATTATTATGTATTGATGATGTGAATCTAATTAATCTGCCTGTGATTTTTCACGGAGGCTTACTAGTACCAATATCCAATAACAAAAATGTTTCTAAAATATTCAAACATTGCGTAAATAAAAGATACGTTAAGGTTGTAACGTCTGCCATGTTATATTTGGATAGAACACGCCATTTTAATACTTTTTATTTATTGTGTATTTTCCCTTAGTTTAAGGAACTTAGAGTAGTTTCTTTAATAACTTTTATAGAAAGTGTAAAAAAGTACGGGGAGGCTGGGTTTTTTGGCTTCTATAAAATATACAAAAAATATATAGAAAATTGGAATGTAAAAGTGTAGGTCTATAGTTCACGGGGTGAAGAAAGTTTATTTAATTATCACGATTATGGTATTGTTATAATTATTTCCCTTGCATATTTAAATATTTTTATTAATGTTCAATGAACCTTCATTGGCAGAAGATTACTAAGCTAAACGCAATGTTTACTCACTCTGTGCTACAAATGAAAAGTTTATATTAATAATTACCTTATAAAATTATCTCAATATACAAGAACATACAATCATTTCTCATTCTCGATCATTTTAAATTGTCTACGATCTATTAATAAACTTTGAGTTTGACGAGTGAGAAGGAATTATTTAAAAATAATAATAACAATACACTAATTCTCACACACATACGTTTAATGATCAATTTATGATCAATTAAATTAAATTATCAATATGATCTGTTTAGCTATTATAGGCCTACACTAAAAAATCACACCGATTTTTTAATCACTAAAACGCAAGATGATGTAGACGTATGTATTGTGTTATTCCCTTGCATATTTAAATATTTTTATTAATGTTCAATGAACCTTCATTGGCAGAAGATTACTAAGCTAAACGCAATGTTTACTCACTCTGTGCTACAAATGAAAAGTTTATATTAATAATTACCTTATAAAATTATCTCAATATACAAGAACATACAATCATTTCTCATTCTCGATCATTTTAAATTGTCTACGATCTATTAATAAACTTTGAGTTTGACGAGTGAGAAGGAATTATTTAAAAATAATAATAACAATACACTAATTCTCACACACATACGTTTAATGATCAATTTATGATCAATTAAATTAAATTATCAATATGATCTGTTTAGCTATTATAGGCCTACACTAAAAAATCACACCGATTGTTTAATCACTAAAACGCAAGATGATGTAGACGTATGTATTGTGTTAAATTATTTGAATACTAATTTTATTGATTTACTAAAAATAGCAAAAATATTTACTATTTCGTTTAAAATTGCCAAGAAAAATATACTTTATAAAAATTTTGGACAACCTGAATATTAAAACGAAATTATATCTATTTTCAGATAAGCGATAGTCCAACAACTTCAAATAACAGGGGTTTTATCTTTTTACTTCCTCACTATGCTTATAGTATAGAGAAAATAATTATAGTGATCGCAAAAAAATCGATGTTGAGATTTTTGTGGAAATATCCGTTTTGGGACCCCCTGAGTCCAAAAAAGTGGCTTTTACAAAATGTATGTCTTCATGTATACAAAGCTAGAGAGAAACTATTCGATCGATTTCGAACAAATTTTCACCAAACAAGTCAATTAGGCCTGCATGGATGCACGAAAAAAGGTTTTGAAATTTTTGAAAAACAACTCCCTTTTTAGCCAAAAAACCCCAAAAAAATCAGTTATTATTTTTTTATAAAAAAAAAACGGCTCTAACGATTTTTATAAAATTTGGCTTATTTTTAGCCCTTAAAGTACCCTACCATATGCAAAAAACTGCATCTTTCTAAAAATTCTCGTTTAGCCAATAATAATAATAATAACTGATTTTTTGCGGTTTTTTGGCCGAAAAGGGGGTTGTTTTTCAAAAAATTTCAAAACCTTTTTCGTGCATCTAGTGCAAATAGTTTTTTCTCTAGCTAATAATAATAATATTTATTAGTAAATCTCCTCCTACTTTAATATCACCTCTCCTACCCCTCCTACAATTATGAAGTTACAGTGAATTTGTTTAATAAGTTAAATATGTTTGTGAGAAAGTATGTGCCAGTTCTTGGTACAGTTTATTTAACTAGAAATAGTCATTACAATACTGTTTTACATCCAGTATATTTCCGAGGAACAAAAACCGAAAAGGAAGGAAATTAAATTGAGGAAGGAGGAGGAAATTAAATTTCAAATTTGGAAAATGCTTTTACGTACCTTTAAAAGTAGGACAGTTGCTCCGCATTTAATTTGATCTATAATATCTCAATAGTGTAACCCGATCTATTCTAAGCAATTTTATATACTAACTAGGGGAAACTCCTGCGTGCTCGGCACGCCAACCCCTTTGGAACTTTCTACTCACATAATCATGTTATGTTTTCTTTATAATAAAGGTGTAGGATTAATAATCACCCCAAAGCTAAGATGGCAAATCATGTTAAATGTTCAAATCAAATTATTTCGTGTATTTTATAACAGCAGTTATAATAAAGGTCAAAAGAATCAGCAAGGCTCAGGTCTACACTTTAATAAAAACCTAACCTAAAAGTTAGTATAGATTAATATAGGTTTCTAGGTTGAGCGTATAAAAGACAAAATGTGACGGATTGTTGAGAAAAGATTTCTCCATATCGTCGCATCTTTGTTACATTTCTTACCAGAGTTTACGTATATTGCATTGCCCCGAAGGGAAATGAGTGCAACACTAACAGAAATTATTTACATCTAAGTTTGGTGATTTGTAAATAATCAATTCCAACTTGTCTTAATTTTTGTGTAATTTGACAAATAATCATGAACACGCAAAAATAACATCGATATTTTTGTTTCCTATATTTTACCCGTGGTTTTGGATGTAATTGGAAATTTCATAGATAAACTCTCGCCGTAGGTAGCCAGCATTGCGCACTACGTCATGGAAAATCACTCGTTGAATGTATTTACTTTCATTGTCATAGCAACCAATTGAATAAAATTTAATGACAGATAAACAGTTGATTCAGATGTCCAGCTTAATAACACAAAATAATTTCCATAATATATTTTATATTACCAGAATATCGCCATAGAAGTTTACACTTATCCCGTGTGGTCAAGCTCACATTTTTTTATTTTCTAAACATCTATGACACAGCATCTTTCGAATGATATAAGCTTAATTCCTCTCCTTTTATAAAAAATACTAAACAAGGTATTCTACTGTAAATTTCCATGTTTACGTATTAATATAATTATTTCATTTTCAGAATAATTCAATAATACTCTGAAACTTTTCTACGAAAGTGCCCTATTTAAAAGTACAAAATATTCAAATTTATTCCCCCCCCCCCTCCCCCACTTGTATATTAAAACGTTAATGGTATAATATGCCAAATATGAAGTTTCTAGTGCTGACAATATTGGGGAAGTTGTAGTAACAAATAAATCACAAAGAAAAGGACCAAATAATTATTATATTTGCGACATCTTTTCCCATTTACGTTGTCCCTTTATGAGGGTTAGCTGGGTGTAATAAAACAGGGTGTGAGACTACTTGTGTTTGTGTAGAGAAACAGAGGGCGTGCCGGTCAAATAGACCCTCTTTTTATCTAAATTAAAAGAGAGGGTGGTTTTTTGTCATCGCCGAAACTTTCCACTAGGTGAAGGGACACTTCCATACACAGGGGTTATTATGCGACCTTGACTATATGTTTTGATTTATTACATGGGAAGTTTTCAAGGTTGGGGGGTTGAATGTGACAGGTAGAAGGTGCTAAGGATGGGAGCGGCTTACTTTAACAGTGCATTTAGCGCCTGGCTCCATTATAGAAATACATTTCTGAATGGTTCAAGGTCAAAAGTTATCGACAAAATCTTAATTTATTGGTAGTTGCATGTGGTTGAAAGAATACATTGCGTATCTAGTAGGCCTGCAGTATTATTTGTGAATAAAACGTTTTTCAGATGAAAAATTTCCAAGTGTCGCCATTTACAAAATGTGCAAAATGTGTCTGTTGTTCGTAACCTAAACTTGTGTAATATAAGATTAAAAGTTTTTGGAACGAAGTTTCTTAACGTGGGTAGCGGTAGGAGTTAACAAATAGGCAATGTAATACGTAACGAAGAAGGTGTTGTTAATTGGTTGCTATGGCAATGCAAAATATAAAATACGAGTAACGAAAAAACGTTATCAAATTGGTTGGTAAACACTTACAAATAGAAAATACGCGTAACGGAAAAGCGTTATCAAATTGGTTGCTATGGCAATAAAACATGTATTTTGGTTCTTTAATTTAAATTAAGAGACGATCGGTTACGTCCGTAGTTCAGATATTATCGTCAAGCGCTGAAATACATTCAATAAACATAAAATGCTGGTTCATCAGTCTATTTCCTAACTTGAAAATTATTGCATGTAGAGGAAGTGTTCCAAAACCGACATACCATTTTGTTTTTGGAGT
>JAGFPH010004742.1:99644-112562 GCA_018207615.1 Philaenus spumarius
AAAAAATGCATGGTAAAATGCGTGACGGTAAAATCCGATTCACCCCCAGCAACGAGAAAACTATATACTGTACTCTGCTATACAAACATGTATACTTTTTTGGACGTGGTATGCCTATAGAAGTTTACACTTCAAAAATATATTAAACATTTTGTAATTACAATATTAGCTATCTGATTACACCATATAAATTTGACTAGATAAACAAATATAATGGCCTTTAACTCATCACTTCAGAATAGCGATATGTCCAAAAATGTTGCATAAGATTTACCAGGTAATGTTTATGAATGTTCATTAGAAATAGTTTTGTGCGTAGATATATATACAATCATTTTATGAAAGTAAATTTGAAACAATAATAAATGCAAACACATCTTTCCTCTTGAGATTAACAATTTATTTCCGCAATTAAATTACTAGGATTTACTTAACATATATTGTAAATATCACTTTTTAGTACGTGTTAATATAGTAAATATATTTCGTGAAAATTAATATTGCGTGCCAAAATATTAATCGTTAAAACAAAACCTATAATAAAACTGTACGATCCATCACACTTGACTTTCATGTCAGTATTTGTAACAATAAAACATTAAACACTGTTGAATATACCTTCACAATGTAGTCGAGTACTGATAAACAAGTCTCTCCAAGCTGTAATTAAACTGGCAAACACTTTTTACGTTTCTGGAAATGTATGGTTTATCGCGACAGAAAGAAATTTGTTAACTGAATAGCTACCATAAGCACGTGTTCTCTTTTCCATAAGATTTTGTACAAAACGAGAGGAAACCCCTGCGCGCTCCGCACGCTTACCTCGTTGGAACATACACATAGTCATGTTATGTTTTCTTTGTAATAAAGTTGTAGGATTAATAATAACCAAAAAGCTAAATGGTAAATAATGTTAAAAGTTCAAATCAAATGATTTCGTATATTTTATAACAACAGTTATAATAAAGGTTAAAAGAACCAGCAAGGCTCAGGTCTGAACTTTAATAAAAACCCAACCTAAAAGTTAGAAATACAAATAATTGCTTCAAAGTTTGAAATCAGCTGTTAGTGAAAATGTTGGAGCAAACAGCTGGTTTACCTGTTATTTTATTAAATTGGTTGTTATGGTAATGCATGTAAATACATGTGTTGGTTCATCAGTCTAGGCCTAACCAAAGATTTTTGTAGACTAAATTTACAAATATTGAAATAAAAAATGTTTTTTATACAAAATGAATTATAGCCTATGTTACTCAGGGATAGTGTAGCTGTTTATTAGTAAAACTATTTTTTTAATCTATTCAGCAGTTCCAGAGATTACCCTTACATACAAACAAACAAATTTCAGTTATTTATAATAATAGTATGGATAAAACCTTGGTTCCAAAATCACAAAAAAAAATGTTTCAGTGTCTTTCATACGTTAAAAGCTGTGAACGAAAAGACGTGGCTAAAAATAAGGATCGCACTACTAATAATGGGGAACGAAATGGTTTTGGAGGTCGCAATTTTACACTTGTGAACAATTAATTACAGACTTAATAGTCATCTAAGCCTGCAGGGATCGTATAAAAGAAAGTCCATCCAAGCTTCAGGGTTAATATAACCTAACCTAAAGGCAATCATTAACTTATGTGAAAATAATATAGGAAAGTAATTCATTAATTGGGTAAGCCAACCAATCCATTACGCCTGCTAACTCACGGATACTATGCAGTACGTAAACGTTGTCTCAAAATAAATTGAAGGCGTCTCACCGCTGCGGCAGCAAATTAAAGACGGGTTATTAACAACAACAACAACAAAAAACACTCACACCTAAATGTTAATTCAACTGCTTGGTTTTTAAATCCTACTTTTTTCACTGTTTTGGTAGGTATCTATACATATAAATAAATATGAGATAAAGTTGTCTCACAATAAATTGAAGGGGACTCATAGCTTGCGCCAACAAATTAAATACGGGTTATTAATAACAAAAAACACGCGTACCTAAATATTATAATTCATCTGCTTGGTTTTTAAATTATACTTGTTTCACTATTTTGGTAGGTATCTATACATATGATGAGACAAAGTTGTCTCACAATAAATTGAAGGCGTCTCATCGCTTGCGGCAGCAATTTAAAGACGGGTTATTAACCCAAAAAAACACTCGTACCTAAATATTAATTCAACTGTTTGGTTTTTAAATCCTACTTGTTACTCAATTTTTGTAGGTATCTACACATATAAATAAACAAGAGACAAAGTTGTCTCACAATAAATTGAAGGCGTCTCATCGCTTGGGACAACAAATGAAACACAATTATTTGTATTTCTAAATTTTTAGGTTAGGTTTGTGTTTTAGTGTAGACATGAGTCTTGCTGGTTCTATTAACCTTTATTATAACTGATATTATAAAATATATAAATATATGAAATAATTAAATTTGGAAGTTTAACATTATTTATCATTTTAGCTTTGAGGTTATTATTATAAGTTACACCTTTACTATACAGAAAACATAACATATGTGTGTAGAAGGATCCAATAGGGTTGGCGTGCGGAGCACTCAGGGGTCTCCCTTGTGTAATAAGAAACAACTGTTTAAAGGCGGTGAAGCCAGATCAAAGCGGCTGCAATTAATTCATTTATTTTCCAGTGTCAAATGTTAATTTCTGGTACAATTCCATTGCCTTGCTAATATGATTGCTTTTGCGAATTATATTGCATTCAATCAGCTGACATTCCATGACGGAGCGGAATGCAAATCAGCTGACGACATTGAAGAGGTACTTCCCCTGATAATCAAATGCTATAATAACATTGCTAATTATTATAAATTTCTCAATATTTTTTGTTGTAAATTTGTTTAGTAGTCTTTACAAGCAAGTTAAAGTGCTTATTACTTGCCTACAACTGTGTATGTTAATGTTTTGCCTATAATAAATTAAAATCTTACGGTTTGTTAAAATAAATGAACAACAATGATGCGTATAATAATGATTACTTTATTTGTTTTGTAAATATTTATGAAATCTTATATCACTCAATTTCACTTACCCTAGTTTTTGTTGTAAACAGCACTTAATTAAGTAATAATAAAAACCCAGGAACATCTAGACTATCGATTTTAAATTTTATTGACTATTATAAATTTTTCAGCTCAATAATTAAAAATTAATTGGTTTAAGAATGTTTTCTTTCCCGACTTAAGCTTAAAAAGCAGTAGCTTTGCACGTGATTTATACTACTTGCTACTTATTTGATTTACTTGTTTACTTGGTTCAACTTAGTTAAAAAAAAGCGTAAGCAGCACTGCCGCATTACTAAAGCCGAATTTTATTATCCGGGAATAACTAGTAATAAATACTGAGCGTTTCCTATATTTCGTTCCTTGTTCCGGGAACAATAACAAAAATACTTTTGCACAGGATTATATTAAATTTAATTGCAATTTGAATTATATAACTCACAAATTGTACTCGGGATTATGAGTGTTAGAAATTGCGCAATATCTTACATGGACAGTGAAAAAATCATATTTCGGGAGTTTCCTATGAATTTTGTTCCTTGTTCCAGGAACTGTACCTAGACTACCTTTGCACAGGGTTATAGTAAATTTAATTGCCTTTCGAATGATATAACTTACAAATTGTACTCGGGCGGTAGAAATTGCGTAATTATCTTACATGGATAATGAAAAAAATCATTTATCGGGAGTTTTCTACGAATGTTATTCTTTGTTCCGGGAACTGTACCTAAAGTACCTTTGTACAGGATTTCAGTAAATTTAATTGCCTTTCGAATGATATAACTCACAAATTGTACTCGGGCTTATGAATGGTAGAAATTGCGCAAAGTTTCTTACATGGATAGTGAAAAAACATATTTATCGGGAGTTTCCTATGAATTTTGTTCCTTGTTCCGAGTACTGTACCTAAAATACCTTTGCACAGGATTACAGTAAATTTAATTGCCTTTCGAATGGTATAACTCACAAATTGTACTCGGGCTTATAAGTAGTAGAAATTGAGCAATTGTCTTACATGGATAGTGAAAAAAATCATTTACATGGAGTTTTCTACGAATTTTGTTCCTTGTTCCAGGAACTGTACCTAAAATACCTTTGCACAGGATTACAGTAAATTTAATTGCCTTTCGAATGATATAACTCACAAATTGTACTCGGGCCCCTCAAATCCCTACCCAAAAATGATTAAACTGTATAACTCCGCCATTTTGAATCGGATCGAAACAATAAAAAAGTGTATCTGAAGTATCTTACTAAAAAATCACCAAAAAATCAGCAATTTTGAAGCATATTTATTACCACTTATCAATCCGGTAATAAAACACCAAACACTTATTCCAACGATTTGGTGATTTTTAGGTATCGTCTCCAAATGGTCTGAAATGTGTAGAAACGAAGTCCTACCGTCCTCCGACCAAACACACTAAACTATAAAACAATGTTAAATCCCTTTAAGTTCCCAAATAAAAGATCTAATAAAACAGCACAAACATGACGTAAAATTAACTTAATTAATAAGGTTAATTAAGGAGGAAGGGGTTTGCAAATCACTCGTGATCTCCTGTATATAATGCGAAAATGAGTCAATTTGTGCTATATATTAATTAATATTGAACCAGCCCCAGAAGTTTTATTTTAACATAACGTAATTTTGTATATCTACACTAATATTATAAAGAGGTAAACATTTTTGTTTCTATGAAGGGGGTAATCTCTGGAACTACTGAAACGATTAAAACATTATTTGTTTCATGAAAGGCTACATTTTCCCTTAATAACATAGGCTGGAATTCATATTTATAAATACTTTTTTGATTACAATATTTGATTTGTAAATTTAGTTAGAAAAAATTCTTAGGTTACGTCTAGACTGATGAACCAACTCATATTTCTTGAATGTATTTACACTCATTACCTTAGCAACCAACTGAATAAAATAGCATGTAAATCAGCTGTTTGCTCTAATATTTCCATTAACAGCTGATTTCATAATTTGAAGCAATTAATTGTATTTCTAACTTTTATG
This sequence comes from Philaenus spumarius, assembly GCA_018207615.1. NCBI lineage: Eukaryota > Metazoa > Arthropoda > Insecta > Hemiptera > Aphrophoridae > Philaenus > Philaenus spumarius. The sequence continues at coordinate 104,688 of JAGFPH010004742.1, forward strand.
TTAGGTTTTTATTAAAGTGTAGACCTGAGCTTTGCTAGTAGGCCAGTCGGTAAAGGTCAATTTAGACCAAAAGTACCAGTAATTAGCAATACGGCTGAATTTTTTTTATAAGTACATTAAAGTATGTAGATTAACATAAAAAAAGTTTACCAGTCTATCAATTTCCCAAAGTCGAAAAAAAAACCGATTATCATTTTATTTTCGATTATCCTTAATATTTCGAGCTGGGGTGAAGATAGAGGAAAATAAAAAATACCACCGTGTAGGGGAGGTATTTTTCAACAAAAAAGATCATATGTATTTATTTCGTCCGAGCAATGGTTTGTCTGGAAAAAATTCGATAATGCAGGTATGTATTTTGCAGCAGGGGAAATCACTAAAAGGGGACATCTTATTCATACATGAAGCGTTGGCTCATTCTAAATTGGCCAAATTTTAATATATCGAATTGAAACTTGACATAGGAGTTAAAATATATATTTTAAACATTTATGTTGAGTCTCAGCTTGTTATCTTGAAAATGCCCTGATCTAGAGTCACTTGACTTATTAATGGGTTTCTCGATTTTAGGAGTACCGGACCCATCAATTCATTTTAAACAGCTCCAGTTTAGAAAATTTTCAAAATATCAACCTGAAAGTTTTTTTACAAGTTAAATATATATATTCAAACAAGTTCAAGGAGTATAAACCTTTTTCATGATTTACTTTTAAAAGCACAAGTAAATTAAAAAAGTATAATTTTAGACCTTTTTAGATTTTTTATCAAAACGCTTGAGTTGATCAGCTGCAGATTAGTCATTTTTTTAATTATAGTTTTTAAAATAAGTATAGCAAAAAACAATTGTATTTTAAACTTCTGTACCAATTTTTAAATCGATATGTTCAAAAATGTCGAAAATGGAGTCGTTGAATCCAAAAGTGTTATAGTTAAAACGAGATAGGTAAACCAGAAGACTATTTTCAAGCGCCTCGTTTTTAAAAATAACAAGAAAAAAATCGTTCATACTTACTAAGAATATTTATACTGGTGTACTCAACTTGTAAAACAAATTTGGTGTTGATATTCCAAAAATTGACGAAACTGGAATAGATTGAAATTAGTTCGTGGGTCCGGTACTCCTAAAATCGATAATCGAAATCGACTCCTAGATCGGGTAATTTTCAAAATAACAAGCTGAGACTCAGCATAAATGTTTAAAATATATATTTTAACTCCTATGTCAAGTTTCAATTCGATATATTAAAATTCGGCCAATTTAGAATGAGCCAACGCTTCATACATGAATAAGATGTCCCCTTTTAGTGATTTCCCCTGCTGCAAAATACATACCTGCATTATCGAATTTTTTCCAGACAAACCATTGCTCGGACGAAATAAATACATATGACCTTTTTTATTGAAAAATACCTCCCCTACACGGTGGTATGTTTTATTTTCCTCTATCTTCACCCCAGCTCGAAATATTAAGAATAATCGGGAAAAAATGATAATCGGTTTTTTTTTCGACTTTGGGAAATCGCTAGACTGGTAAACTTTTTTTATGTTAATCTACATACTTTAATGTACTTATAAAAAAAAATCAGCCGTATTGCAAATTACTGGTAGTTGTAACCTATACCGACTGGGCTATAGTTCATTTAACCTTTATTATAACTGCTGTTATAAAATACACGAAATAATTTGATTTGAACATTTAACATGATCTGCCATCTTAGCTTTGGGGTCATTATTAATCCTACACCTTTATTATAAAGAAAACATAACATGATTATGTGAGTAGAAAGTTCCAAAGGGGTTGGCGTGCCGAGCACGCAGGGGTTTCCCCTAGTTAGTATATAAAATTGCATAGGATACATCGGGATACGCTATTGAGATCTTATCGATCAATTTAAATGCGGAGCAATTGTCCTACTTTTAAAGGCACGTAAAAGCATTTTCCGAATTTGTAATTTAATTACAAGCACTGTTTTTGTTCGTCGGAAATATACGGGATGTAAAACAGTATTGTAATGACTATTTCTAGTTAAATAAACGGTGCCAGGAACCGGCACATACTTTCTCACAAACATATATTTAAATTATTAAACAGATTCACTGTGACTTTATAATTGTAGGAGGGATAGGAGAGGTGATATTAAAGTAGGAGATTAACTAATTATTATTATTATTATTAGCTAGAGAGAAAACTATTCGATCGATTTCGAACAAATTTGCACCAAACACTTCAATTATAAAATATACGAAATAATATGATTTGAACATTTAACATTATTTATCATCTTAGCTTTGGGGCTATTATTAATCCTACACATTTATTATAAAGAAAACATGACATGATTATGTATGTAGAAGGTTCCGACGGGGTTGGCGTGCGGAAAATTTTAATTTTAATTGATTAGGCCTTCTTAACATAACTAGTCTTATGTTATTCATATTTCATCTGTTATTACAAAACTAACAGCAATGTAAAATAGCAATAAGTTCGACATAACATTATATTATAGGGGACGAAGGGGAAGAGTACTATTATTAGAGCAACAGAGACTAAGTTATATTACAACCCCGCCTTTAAACTGCGCAAGTCAGTTACATTTCATGTCTACCTTTGATAACACTGTCAATCAATTTTTATTTATAGGTAGAGAAAGTAATTGTACACCATAAGTGACGTCATAAAATATTGTTGAAGTTAGTAAACATAGCCGGGTATTAGTTTAGTTAATTTCTTAATAATACTCTGCACTCTGCCAGTCCATTGACAAAACTTTATTTCAAAATTTCTTATTTACTGGCAAAGAATGTTTTAAATTAAACCGTTTTTTAATAAGTTCATATGTTTACATTTTCCTTCTATAGGCCTACAGTATTTGACTGAAACATTTTGTTTATTCTTTTTACGCGAGTCCTTGTACCTGACTTCAAAGCTAATTGCAATAATATAAATAACTAATTACGAAATGTCCATCTCAAAGGTATTACCAAGTAAACTATTTCAAAACAAATTACGAAATGAGGAAGCACAAAGTCAATTTCAGAGGTATTACCCAGTAAACTATTTTAACACAACTTACGAAATGAGGAAGCACAGTGTCCGTTTCAGAGGGATTACCAAGTAAACTATTTTAACACAACTTACGAAATGAGGAAGCACAATGTCCGTTTCAAAGGGATTACCAAGTAAACTATTTTAACACAACTTATAAAATGAGGAAGCACAATGTCCATTTCATTGGTGGCATGCATGAATTTAAATCGTGATTCGATTGTGCTACGGTACGGTACGATAAGGTGCGTGAGATTTTATTCGAACTCCCATAGCCTAGGTATTTGTTATTGTTAGCCAAGATAGGTAAGGCTAACGTTATTTATTTTAGTTTGTTTTAGTTTGTTATTAATTATTATTATTACATTAGTTTATTTTTATATTGGATGAGTACGTACATATGTTTTTTTTACTAATAATATGTGTAACAACTATGAATATTCAAGGCAATTAAATGTTGTATTCACTCCGGCTCTGATCTGTCCCTCTCCCGATTTAACCCATTTTTGTTTTTCTAAGATAACGAGATACCTGTTTGGCCTAAAGACTTCGTTCTGGGCTTAAATGAAAGCTAAATATTTTCTCTATAACTTCATCTCTAATAAATTTCCACGTACAATGAGTATTACAGCTAATATTTAGCATGATAGAAGACACAAACTGAAATTGTGCACTTTTTGAAAAAAAATCCAATTTTCGAGATCTTGTATTTTAGGATTTATTAAAAAATTGGGGTTGGGCTCAAATCGTAGGAAATGTTCCCAGCTTCAAAAATGGAAAGAGTTACTTTTCCGCAGGAAGCACCCTTTTACTAGTTTCGGGCCAAAAACTGAAATCAGTGGGAAAATTTCGAGGTTTTTCGAGCACCACGAAGTTAGCACAAGTCTTTCGAAGCTGCAAACTTGGTTTTACACTACTGGGAGATACCCTAATAACATATTTAAAAAATCAGAAACATGTGAATTTATCCGATGTTGGATGTCATAAGTCAGTGGTCTACCACACAAAAAGTGCCGAACGAGCCATAAAAAGTATTTCACTTCAATAAATAAACATATCGTTGGAATTGTGCAAACAAATTTAAAATTGTTTGTAGTTGTAAAGAATTAAAATTTAAAATCATATAAAAACGTCGAAAATTCCATTTTAACCCCACATGCACATTTTAAGTGGCTCAAACTAAAAACATTATAACAGATGTTTAACATGATGGTATAATCGTACATTGTTATAGAAGGCATCATTTTCAACGAATTATAAAAACGAAATAATATATTAGTCTTATAAGTTATGGTTCTTATTGATTCACTGACGATGAATAATTTACCCTAATGCCAACCTAATAGAACGAAAAATATGTTCGTTCTATGCTACTTATTAGACCTATTGTATACCATATATTGAGGTTATTGTAAATATAAATAACAAAACTATATTGATAGCATGTTCGTGTAGTAGGTTTACTGACAATATTTGCTTAGAATAATCTGGGCGAACTCCAAAAAGAATTAACCGTTGCATGAATTAATTATTAGTAGCATATTCAGGAGTCATACATACAGTAATACAAAATCATGTAAAACTTCCCATTCGAAACACACAAGTTCATAAAACAAAGGGTTTACTAGTTTGTATTATAATATTTGTTTAGTTAGTTCATTTAAAAAAATACTAAAGTAGAATTTTAGTATTGCAATAGCACAGTATCGGCAGGGGTTCAGTCTGCAAGCAGGCTCACACCTTAGTTTAAAGTGTTGCGTCGAATACAATTGCAGACGTTGAATCTAATACCGAGTGTCCCAATAAAACCCTGACTATTTCGTAGCTGTTTCGCAGGCAGTATTTCGTTTAGGCTGTTGATTGTTGCAACAATTAAGAACACAGCTGACACCATTTTAGTAAACATGGATCAGTGGATAGTTAAAAAATTGTGCTTTTAATATAGAAGGTTTTTTTAAAAAAAAAAAATGAGCCTGTGACTGCCACGCAACGGTTATTTCGTAACAATTTACATGTTCCTTGTTCCTTGTTATAAAAGTTGGATAAACAATTAAAAATTTATAGAAAATATAATGAATGCGCGCACACGCAGATGTGTCAATGACTGTTTACGAAGACTCTTCCCGAGGCATCTCATTTCAGGTTTTGGTGATGTCGCATGGCCGGCCAGGTCGCCGGATTTAACTGCTTGTGATTTTTGGTTGACACATCTGCCGTGTGCGCGCATTCATTTGATATATAAGAATGAAAGTACCTAGCAATACTTTACTTTGATAATAAAGATCCTAATAGATACAAGTATATTTTCTTGTAAGATTATTTCGTTTTGTACAGAAAACTAATAAAATTATTAAACTACTGTTCTATAGTTTTAAATGATTTTTGTCTTTTCCCCAAAGATAGAACGAACAGAATCATGACTCTCTCGCCTTGAGGTCGGATATTTAAGAATCAACGAATAAGTTAGGAGTATAAACAACGATTCTTATTATTAAAACCTCAATTAAGAAGGTCTAGGCCAAATCAGTCCTCTCTTCCTATTATGGGACGCAATATTCGGAGCAATGGGTGGTACAATCTCACGCGTATTGCGATGTAGCGGAAGTCGCAATTTGGACTCAATCAGCGGTGGTCAGGGGCACGGATTAGATCATAGATTGTCGGTAATAAATTCGTTATCTCCTCCTTACGCCCCTATTTGTGTAAATAATACACAACTTGTTCGGGATAAGTAGTTGGTAGAAATGCATTTATACAATTTAATCTAATCAGTAATTTGAAAAATTGACTAGACATCACGGTTTTAGAGGCTTCACCTAAAGTTTTACAATATGATGAAACTTAAAATGGGATGATGTGCTCGCCTCAATTCCTAAGAAATGGATAAATTCTAGCACAGATGAAAGGTATTCTATACAGTTTTGTAACTGGAATTAGAAGAATTTTACATATTCTAAACAGTGATTTTTAACTGGAATTAGAAGAATGTTACATAATTCTAAACAGATGATTTTTAACTGGAATTAGAAGAATGTTACATATTCTAAACAGATTATTTTTTAACTGGAATTATAAGAGTGTTATATATTCTAAACATATTTTTAACTGGAATTAGAAGAGTGTTACATAATCTAAACATATTTTAACTGTTTTAACTGGAATTAGAAGAGTGTATCATAACAACTCCTATAAAACTTACTTACGTACGTACGTGAGTAACATGTAATATAACAGCTGAGTACACCCATCATCTGTAAACGTCTTTACAGAGTAGAGTGTAACACATTCTACACAAATTTTTAACTGGAATTAGAAGAGTATAACATAATCTATACAGATTTATAACTGGAATTAGAAGAGTGTTACATATTCTAAACAGATGTTTAACTGGAATTAGAAGAGTGTAACATATTCTAAAGAGTTTTTTAACAGGAATTAGAAGAGTGAAACATTCTTGAGTCAAAACTAATTGACTAAGATTACGAACGGCTATAGCTAAAGGAAAACATTATGTTTTGACTCCAGCTAAACCAACCCTTTAATTTTAAAATGAACCCCTTTAATTTTATTAGCCTAAACTATAGTCTGTACCCTGGCTACCCATACTTAGGGACTGTAGCAGATAGCCAGGGTACAGACGCCAAGTTACTGTATACAGACTATAGTATACACTGCATAGTTATGCCCCTACCCTTTGCAACAGTTTAAGCTGATTGTCCTAGACCTAAATCGCGACAATGCAGGGCGAAATTGTTGCCAAAATATTCTGTGACTAATCGATTTTGATTCATTAAGATCACAAACAAGGTCTTCGTCAAAAAAAGAAGGAAAGGAACAAAGAGAAAGAGTTAGAGAGAGCAGGAACAGTTGGATTTACATTCTTATCAATAAACCGACCACAAATTTACAAACTATGTCTAAACAATACAAAGCTTTAAATATTTTTTCTTTATCTATACTAATATTATAAAGTGGTAAAATTTGTTTGTTTGTAAGTAGGGAATAATCTCTGGAACTACTGAACCAATTGAAACATTTTTTTAAAATAAAAAGCTACACTGTCCCTGAGTAACATAGGCTATAATTCATTTTGATAAAAACATTTTTTTATTTCAATATTTGTAAATTTAGTCGGACAAAATTCTTAGGTTATTCCTAGACTGAACCAACACATGTATTTACATTCTTATCATAGCAATCAATTTAATAAAATAACAGATAATACATCTGTTATAAAAGCTCTAATATTTCCATTAACAGCTGATTTCAAACTTTGAAGCAAACTATTTGTATTTCTAAGTTTTAGGTTATGTTTTATTAAAGCATAAACCTGAGCCTTGCTGGTTCTTTTAACCTTTATTATAACTGCCGTTATAAAGTATACGAAATAATTTGATTTGTGCATTTAACATTACTAGTGGACCCGGCAATGCTTCGCTATTGCTTGATTTACCTAACCTAAAATTATATTCAGTTTTTGATCCAAATCAGTTTTTGATCAAAATCAGCTGTTGATCAAAATCAGCTGTTTTAAGCTTTTCATACGAACAGCTGTTTTTTGTGCCCCTGATAAAATCATAAGAAATCTTTCTTCTTCTTCCTTAAGATTGACCTTCCATAAGATTAACATTGAAACTTTGAGGGCCACTGGGGCGTATCCCTGAGGACCGATGTAAATTATAATGGGATTCTGCTCATCTACAGGACACTACCTTTCTAACGGTATGCGCGAATTTCTCCTACGATGCACACAAGCTGAGAAAAAAGGACGACAAGTTTTGTGCTTGCCTATTAATATATAGATTTACCATCTTAGCTTTGGGGTTATT
>JAGFPH010004743.1:5680-19652 GCA_018207615.1 Philaenus spumarius
TTGTAAAACTTGCCTCCTGCAATGGATGAACATTTTACCTACACGTGTAAAGGAAATGTCTTTGTTTTCCTTGTACTTGTGGAGGACAGTAATCAGTTTATAGCTGCACTATTTTTGCACGTCGCTCAAACGTTTCATTTTGAGGCTACTGAACTCAAGTTCCTGGAAACTTGCCACAACATGATGGAGGTGGACTCCGTGCACAGTGCAATATAGGATGCAGAACAAACGGTTTCCATCTTGTATGAGAGATTAGTAGACTATGTTTGGTATGACAAGGTCTGACAGGAAAACGAACAAAAATAAGAATCCAGCCAAATTTGGATATTTCACAAAAGAGATTTAGTTTGATTAATTTTTTAGATTTGAAAGACCTGTCAACGTACTTAATTAAAAATATGATCACTCACTCTAATATAAAACTGTAAACTGGCTTAAAATTAGGTGTTACAGTATGAGAAATAAAAACCTGGAACTGTTCTATTTAGTTATGATTGTGAAGAAAACTATAAATAAATAAAAGGCATCATGACGTATAAGTCAAAATGAAGTAGGAAGACCTGAAAAGCAGTTGCAATAGACTTCGTCACATACCGGCTTAATTGATAAAAACTTAAAACGTACATGTCAGTAGACTAAGGCGTACTAAATATTTATTTCACAACTTCATAGTACTTCACAACTCTTCGTTTCAAAGTAATAGAAAATCAAATTTCTGCAAAATTATATTTTTATTTTAAAATCATCTGTTTTAAATGTAACTAAAATTCTATATTGGCTTGGTAAGGTTTTTAGATTGTATTAATTTTTTTTAAATATAGATATTAAAATATTAACGAAATAACCCTTTTTTTAAACAGTAAATTCAAAAACCTTCGTATTCCCTATAGTATTAACAAATTACTAAAATACTTTGATAATTATTTAATAAAAATATAATTTTCCAGAATTTTTATTTACCATTACTTTACGATACTAACATCTCGTTTGTCAAACTCTGTTTCTCTTTTAATAAGTTTTAGAATGGTATATTACATAACATACCTTTACATTTGAAAATGATAACCCATACCTGAATTTGAAAATAAGCCCCAAAATATTTTTAATATCTATTGTTTATGTAATATATGTTTATAAACGTCAATTTTGATTGTCTTATTAATTTTATAACATTTTTTATTTATTAAAACAAAATGTCTATAGTTCTGCGTAATTTGCGTGTTATAATTAAAACTAAGTACAAAATATATTCTAATATTATGTGAAATTAAATTTTATAATAGTAACGCTTTGTTTGACTCCTAGTTCTATGTTGTATCAACAGAGACCGCAGTTATAAATTGCACTTTAGACATGCATAAATAAAGATTAAGATTTGTTTTTAAACTTACCAGATGGGTGTATTATTAAAAAAACAGAAAGAGATAAAATACGGAATCTGATCTTGTGACAGTCATTCACCGTCAGGGGGAACTCAGAAAATCCCAAAACCCACCGCCCCCGTCTACAACTTACACTTCAAATATTTGTAATGGATTTTTAATTAAACCCTTTAAAATCATGAATTAATGTTTTAAGCAAATAAAAATAGCCCATGTATTCGTTCGCTATGCTCAAAAATGTTTTTCTGTAAGTTAAATTTGTAGTTTTGTGTTATTTAAATTATGGAAAGAAATATTTAAAATCTGTTCTATTTACAGTTATTTATTGCTTTTTGAGAAGCTTAGATAATCTAATTGCAAAATCCCTCTTAACCAACTCAATTTGTAATGAAAAATTTATATGACTTGTGATACATAAAATTAAAACCGTTTATATAACGTGCATTTCTGTAGCAATTAAATAAAAATTGCTTAGGGTATTTTTACGTTAAACCGAGAACCATTCCAATTAAACTTTTAGGCCACACGTAAAGAAACTTAAGTGAAAGGGCAGTATGCAATCCTAAGGATATTTTTTTTCTCATAAAATCTAAGATAAAGATTTCCTTGTTATCATTCTGTAATCAGGATGTCTTAGCTCTTATTCATTTCATGCTGATAAATTTGTCCTATTTTAAATAGGCCTATTGAACTTCGTAATAAATTATTAGTTTTATAAGTGCAATATCCTTTATAAAATTCTAGAATATAATTTACAAAACAACTTTTTTTATTGTAGCGATCGACTTTTTAGATGGTGAGTGTTAAATGGAAGTTTAGGGATTTTGTAAGGAGGTTTCCTAAGGTTCCTCCTGACGGTTAATAACTGTCCCTAGATCAGATTTTTCATAACTTTTTCCATTAAAAAAAAAAAAGTAATATAGTGCTATACAAATAACTTACAGTTTTTTTTTTTTTAATAGTGAACAAATGAGTTACCTGATTTGTATTTTCTTACGACAGAAATGTATGGTTTTTGATGGGATTCTATTTGATTTATCACAACCATATAGTCATTTACAAAATTTTTAATTGAAGTTTTTGAAGACAGGCGTTTTGGGGATTTTGTAACTAGGTTTTTTATGGTTCCACCTGACCGTTAATAATTGTCAATATTTCAGATTTTGTATAACCCTTGAAATTTTTGTAATAATAGAGGTGGTAAGTTTTCAAAAAATCGCCCACATGTAAATGCTTAAAAAACTGTGTTGGCACATTCAGTAACACATCAGCATTTAAATACACTTTATAAGTTAATAGTGACCTCAGGAATAATTGCTAAACTATTGAGTAGTTAGTAATTGCATTTCCATTGCAAAGATCAAAGCTGGGTCCTAAGCTCGACGCTCCCTATTCACATTGTAGTTGTAATGTTAGTTAATATAATTAGGCTACTATCGTAGGTTAAAATGTTGTTTATCAAATTAAAACTAGTATTTTATCCGCCTCATTCCGAATGAGAGAAATATTTTAACTCGTTATACTTTCAGTATTTTACTTTTAGCTAATACATTAAAGTTCTTGTACAAATGTCCAGCAAAATTACGGTTTTCCTCATACGCTAATATAAAAATAAAAAAATAATTAAAAGTTAAACATAAACTAACTTAGAGTTCCCAGTTCTCGTATTTTTTAAGTTAGTAAACATATTTAGTTTTGTACCTCTCATTAAATGTACTAAAAAAAGGTCAGGTGTAAGTAGGTTTAGAGAATATATTCCTAAATTTCTTAAAATTTCCTTTTTGCAGCCTTATTTTGAAGTTTTGTTTAAAGCCTTAATATATTGAATTATTTGACTAGGACTATAAAATAAAACAATATTATTAACTGCTGTTATTAATATCAACAATACATATATTATATTATACAATTTTACCAAAACATACAGTTTCCCTCACCCACAATAACTAACAATTTCTTTTTTTCTATAGTAATATATTTAATTTAAATAAAAACAAAACAAATAAAAAAGTATCAATTAAGGTTAAAAAAAATCTACCAGTAAATACATTATAATTTTAGTTTAGATTCTAAATACAATATCTAAACAAAGTAGGCCTATCCACTTTATTTTCCCCAGGCAAACTTAACCACCACTTACAAAACTTCTGTTTAGTTAGTAAATTATTTTAACAGCTTACTTGTTGTTATCACATTTTCACCTCTAGCAGCACCTAACGAAATGTAAAACTGATTTTATTTTCATATATATCGTGCAAAAAATAAAAGTTAAAAACTTCAGCATTTTAGGTTTAAGGAAAATATAACAAACAATATTTATAGTTTTAGGTTTTGTTTCAACCTTAAAGGATCAATATTTTAAAACCCTTTCTTAGTGCACCTCTAACGCCTATGAGCAATATGTGTATGAAATTTCACGTTCTTAGGCAGTAATCAATTAATATTTATTATTTTAGGGGTTGTTACTACATTTTTACCCCTTAGCAGAACGTGACAAATTGTAAAACTGGTTTACTTTTTATACGTATCGTGTAAGAAATAAATGTACAAAATTTTAGCTTTCTAGCTTTAAGGAAAGTATAACAAACAATACTTATTGTTTTAGGGGTTGTTTCCACCCTTAAAGGCAAAGTATTTGTAAATATTTTCTTATTGCGCCTCTAGCGCTATGGTAGTGTGTCAGAGCTTGACGCGTTCCATGATACGACGCGACGCATTCACACTAAGTTTAGAAGGAAATGTTCTCGAGAGAAGAAATTCTTGGTCGCAAAGAAAAATGATCGTCTTATCGACTAAAATGAGTGACACAGCCCTTTAATATCATTATTAACTACATTCTGAATGGATGTTTTATTTAAAATCACACAATTAGGCTTCACATATCCTATTAAAAGAGTTTTCAATTCATTAAGAGCAGCGGCTGTTAAAATATGAGAAAAAGAAAATCAAGCTCGCCCATTTCAAACATAATATGGTGCCATAGCTTGACGAATGGAACATAATATTAATTTCAACGTTATGTGGAAAGCATATAATTAAAACGTAACAAAATTAGGATATTTTAAGTAATTGAATAATAAATATTTGATTTTATAATATTTACAACACGTTTGAAACTCAATATTTGAGAAGTTCTATAGATAGCAAAATTGCATTCGAGCCATCTAATTACTCAAAAATATGTTTTAGTACCATAATGTTTTTGATTGTTTTAATTCTAACCAAATTGAGATAAATTACGAAACTCTGTTAAAATATTCAAAACTCTAAAAATTTTAATCTAATTTTAACTTTATTTGAATTAAAAGTGAACATTTTAAACAATGATGTTTGTGATAATCTGTAAATTTAAAACTCATTTTTTTTTATGGGATGGTGAAGTTTATGATGTTTATGAAAAACTCTTAGTTTGAGTAACTTTGGACGCAAATATCCATTTCAACAATATTGTTTTAATTAATAAACCATGTCCCTCATTACTCATTTAGAATTTGAAAAAGAGATATGAATTGGATTAAAAAGAGCTTAAGCTCAAGAGGTAATAATATTTATCCAAACGTCTACATGAAATTAAAGTGTTCAAATCATGACTTCTATAAATAAATACATATTTTAAATATTAAGTACATGGCACATACGAATACTACATATTGTCTCAAAGATACATTGATCACCGTATTTCAGTAAACCTAATATCTTATATACTGAAATATGTACTTTATACCCCATGTCATTGATGATACAAAGAAATACTTTTTAAATTTTAAACTTTTTAAATGGTAAAAGAAGGATGTAAAACTTTGAAAATATCTAGTTTTTATTCATTGAATATATTTTTTTAGGGCTTAGTTTATCGATTCCTTGACCCAGGAAACCAGAGAGACTATGTGTCAAAACCTTCATTCCTCCAACAGCCTCGCAATGAATGTCTTAACAATGTAATTTTGTTAGTAACATTATGACGTCACAGACAAAGCCTACCATGGGCTTCGAATAATATTCGAGAATGAAAAACACATTCGACCTTATTATCAATAGGGGTAGTGACTTACCAATATTACCTGAAGTATTTGATTAGTTGTGCTAATACACTTTAAGCACATATTTTTTATAAACAAAGGGTTTTCCTTTTTATTTTTAATTAAAAGTGAAAATTTTAAACAATGAGGTTTGTGAAAAGCTGTAAATTTTTAAATTTTGTCATGAGTAACTACAGTAATATTACAATATTGGCCATAGCATTATAACCGGAAAAGCGATTGGAATTATTATTGTATACCAATATACTTGCCAAACTAGGTACTTTTGAACATAAATCACATACTGTATTGCATGGTTAATGTTAGGTAACACAGCTTCAAAATAGTGAATTTTTAAAATTAAAAAAATGTAAATTAAACTCTTTTAGAGCTAGAATCTGACAACGTATTTTACACAAAACGCTCCAGTCTGATAATATTAACTTCTAATGTTAGACGAAAACTCACTTTCTTTCTCTCTCTCTCTCCCCCCTCCCCTCCCACCCCCATCTCTCTCTCCCCCTCCCCCCCTTCCCTCCTCTCTCCCACCTTCCCCTCGCCTATCTTTTTTCTCCTTCTCCTCCCTCTTTACTGCATGACCGAAGTTCAAATGGTACACTGTTCATATTAAAAACAGAGTTTATTTTTTCCATTACTTTGAACCAAACTGCAATGTTTAAGAAGTTGTTTTTTTGTGCCCGGTTGACGTATGTGGAATTCACCCAAACAAGCAAAATAAATCTGTAGACTTCCGAGTCAAAGTTAATCAAAACATTTCAAAATTTCTGATAATCAGAAACTACGTTGTTCAGTGTAACTTTGACTCAGTGTGTGATATTACGTTGTTTCATATACAAGATAATATATGGGATATAATATACATGTTTCTCTTATAAAATCGTGGTTTGATCACTTTACTTTAATGTAGACTTTATGAAGTCTAGTACCACTTCCATCTCAATTGCAATACAATTTATATCACTTAATAAATATTGTTTGAGTAGCACGTGACTTAGGAATACAGTCAACAACATAATATTGTGATGATGTCGACGTAATAGAAATAAGAGTAAATGAAGTTTTGTACATATTGAAACGGTGCTTAGATTCAAAAGGCTTAGAATTGGCTGTGGACAGAAAGGTGTCAGTATTGGTGACACAAAGAAGAAGATTTATGTATCCACAAATTCAAATTGACAGGAAAGCAGTCAAATTGGAGAAACAACTTAGATACTTAAAGAGTAGGAATAGATCACCGACTTAGTTTCGGGCAGAATGTAGAGAAGATATTAAAGATGACAGTAAAAACTAGCGTTAATCTTTCTAGACTTATGCCTAATATAAACGGGTCAAAAGAAAAAAGACTGTTAAGTACAGTGGTACATTCAAGCCTACTATACGCAGCACCAGGGTAGACTTGCAAAAAGAGTGTTATAGGAAGAATTGCACCTCAGTTCATCTATGTACAGCTCTGAGGATTATGTCAGCATACCGTACTGTATAATACAGTGCAGTAATGGTAATATTAATTATGCCGCCCATAAACTTGTTGGCGTTTGAAAGGCAAGAGGTAGTCTCCAAAATAAAGATGCCAAACGAGGATAGAAATAGGTCAAAGTGTCTCGCCAAAGAATTAGCAAGTAAAGAACTCCTGATAAATTGGCAAACGAAATGGGATGAAGATAGCAGTGGTAGATGGACACGTCCAATGATACCTTCATTAGGAAATTGGGTTAGTAAACATGGTGAGGTTTAATTCTACCTAACGCATGTCCTTTCAGGCCATGGATATTTTAAATCCTACCTAAAAAGGTATGAACTGATAGAGAACAAGGATTGTGGATTCTGTGATATCAATAAAAACGATATGCTGCACACCATTTACGCTAGTTCTGCATTTGAAAGGAATCGATCAGAAATAAAAGAGTAGTTAGGAGATGAACTCACACATAAGAATATGGCGCAACACATGATAAAGCCACATGAAAGTTGGTGTCTGAATAATTTGTCACAAGTATCATGAAACAGATAGACTTTCAATTATTAAAGAACCTAAACAATAGAAACGAAAATGCTTAATTGCTAACTCTACTGGGAAGTTATGCTTCGCGGCATTTTGCCCAGTAGAGTAATAAAATGGAAGAAAAAATCATTTTTTGATAACTGCTGTCTAATTATTGTTTAGTGCTTCGCTTAAGGGAAATTTTAAGTAAATGTCTCCTCAAAATCTACCAGCGCCTGTAGACAAAAACGAATGGGATTGATTATCACATGTTTTTTATTTTATTATAAATTAAGAACAGTATCATTATATTATTTATAGTTCGATTGTATTTTTGCTTTAGTACTAGTTTTTTTTATGTAGTGCATTTGTATAAAGATCAGTTGCATTAAGTTCTATTCGATGTATAAAATCAAACTTTATGCATACAATCTGAGTATTTCTTAATTAGATTTAAAATTTGTTTAAGTGCGTTGTGAAAATAATCCTGTTTTATTATAAAAATTGAATAATAATTTAAATATTCTTGTGTTATTTTACGTTAACAATTAAATAAACTATGTACAATAGAATTAGTCTCATATAATTTCATTACGTAATAAAACGTACATTAAAGCTCAACAATATATTTTGTGAGTATAAACTTATTTATAAAATAGGTTCATTGAAAATACAGAGAATAAAAGTTGTATGTATATTCAATTTTAGTGGTGGAAATTTGAAGGATGTTTTGATTAATAAAATACTCAATTCCTTCCCCCATAAACGTGTCAATTGAGACGAAGCCCTATCATTATCCTGAATGGATTTACCTGCCAAAGCAATCCAATTAAGGGGATTCCCTACTGAAAATAGGGGTTTTCTATAATAGGCCTTTTTTAATTATGAACTATTTTTTTTACATTCATTAGAACCTAAAAAGTTGTTTACACTCATAGGAATTTGCAAACAAATATATTTTACATACCTTTTTGAGTTTTTTTCGTTTTTTTAGTCAAAAAATATGTTTTTTTAAATCTCTTATAACTTTTTTACTACTGAACCAATTTGGATGTTTGATATCATGTTTTAAAGTATATAAAAAGCACTACATTTTTGGGTATAGTCGTATTCTTACCACTAAAAGTTTAGTAGTTATGACCTTACAAAAAATATATATATAAAAAACAAATTTGTGATTTACACATTTAAAAAAAAAATACTCTTGTATTTGTCCTAGAGGAATAAAAATACCCAAAAAGTTGCATTATAAGCTACTAAAGATGTGGTAAAAATTTCATCACTGTAGCTTTAGCAGTTAAAAAGTTATAAGAACTTTTGTGTAAAAAATATCAATAGTGAAAAGTTGCGGGAAATCGCGTTTAAAGATTCCATTAGTTATTCTAGCAGCCATAGAGGGGAATAACTTGCACAAACAGTATTTGTAGTCAAGATATGTTTTACTTACATATTGGATGCTTTCAAAGCCTAATAATAAACATTGTTGTCCTTCTTTGCAATTACTTTAAAAAAATAAACAATCTTTTTAGTCCAAATAGCAAACATAAAGAAGTTCAACTCGACCAAAAGTAGGTGCACGCTTGCTTTGAATAAATTTTTCAGACTGATATAAAGAACTTTTGTGGCATATATTATGTTTTTCTTAAACCTTATAAACTATAGGAACCAGGAAAAAAAGAAAAAAATATTTTGGTTTTTTTTGGAAAATGGTAATTTTTCAGTAGGGAATCCCCTTAAGTCTTATAATTAATTAATTAAAATTGTTTTTCATAGGTTAAACAAGCTGTTATTATTAACGGTTAGTTCATTACAGTCTTTACTGATGAATGTATTTTTAGCAACAAGCTCTTGTACGGTTTGTAAAATCTGTTGCTTTCTAGAAAGATATTGCAATTAATAAAACACGAGGTACTAAAAACATTTAGGAATTATGTATGGTCGTGAATAGATGGTTGTTAATTGAAAAATGTTGGAGTAAATTTGTAAAGAGAAAACTGCGTATATTATTTTTTTTAAAACGTATTTAAATAAACAAATCAGATTTTTTTTAAATGAACAAATTAATGGAGGATTTAAAAAATTTAACAAAGAGATTTTTTTTTTTTTAGCTATAGGTAATTTACCATAAATATGGTCTATAAAACCCGACAGTTTCCAAGAAAACTGTCAATGATGAGCTAGTTTAATATGAACATTTTGTACTAGGTAGACGTCGGAATCAATACTATTTTCATTGGCAAATTCATAAGTTGAAACATATAATTATCAATTTCGTTAAATACATAGTTTACAAATTTCCATTAATGCATTTAAATTGTAAAATTAATTTAGATTATTGAAGCTCCTGATAAACTTTTTGATGCAAACATTAATTCAACAATATTGTTATAATAAACTAAGTCCCTCATTCCGCAACTAGTATTTACAAATTGATATGCGTTCAAGAGGTAATAATGTACATGCTAACGTCTACATCAAATTAAAGTGTTCAAATTACGTCTTCTATAAATAATTACATGACACATACGAATACCACATACTGTCTCAAAGGTACACTGATCACCGTATTTCAGAAAACATAATATATACTGAAATGTATTCTTTACACCACATGGAATTCATGATACAAAGAAATACTTTTTAAATTTTAAACTTTTTTAATGGTAAAAGAAGGATGTAAAGCGTTGAAAATATCTAGTTGATAAACTTTTTTATTCATTAAAGATATAATTTAGGACAGTTTATTCTATTCCTTGACCCAGGAACTCAGAGGCAGTAGGGTCAAAACCTTCATTCCTAAAACACACTCGCAATGAATTTCTTAACAATGTAATTTCGTTAGCAACGTTACGACGTCACAGACAAAGCCTACCATGGGCTTCAAATAACATTCGAGGATGAAAAGCACAATCGACCTTATTATCAATAGGGGTAGTGACTTACCAATATTACCAGAAGTATTTGATTACTTGTGTTAGTACACTTTAAGAACTTATTACTTTAGAAACAATGTGTTTCATTTAATTAATATGTACTGTCAATAATTTAATAAACTCTAGTGTTTTCGTCACTTTGGAATACATTGGAAACCACAATTTACAGAATTTTAAATTGTATTATAATGTTGGATGGTATTTTAAATTTGACAATTTGTCTCCAAACAACTTTTGTAACTTAATATTTAATGTTGAGGCTTAAAATTGTCTTAAATTGTTTTTTAATGTATATATATTTAAATATATATTTAACAAAAGATACTACCCCACAGCCTTTCTCCTCTTTGAAACTAAAACTTTTAGAATTAAAGATGCTTTTAGTTCAAATTATAAATGTATTAATACATATTGAATTACACCAGAACACCATTATAGCATTGTTAAGTTATAAAAACTAATAATAATCTTTCTGACGGATTATTTCTGAACATGCAGAACCTCATACTTTAAATAATATTTGACTGGTCACTGTAAATCAGTAGCATCGCCACTTTATAAAATATTTCGCCAATAAATACTCCTTGAAATTGCGTGTTACAAAACTGTAATATTGTAAAACTTATTAAATGTCACAATCCCATTTTGTCGGTAATCACATTAGTGCATTTAACACTTATCGAAACACTTGCTTTCTCCATTGGTATTAAATTGTAAAAAACCTAAAACTGGTAATTTTATTTATTTTTCCAGCACTAATTTTGAGAGTTTTACTCGTAATTTTATTGTTATGATTTACTGTTAGGTTTTTCTTTATTAGTATTTATTTCATTTTAACATTTTTACCAAATTTCATATTTTATTGTGATTAATTAGTTTTATTTTATTTATTTCTGTTGCTTACTATTTTCATCTTATTCTTATTCTAAGATTTAATAAGCTATATGTTCTAAAATTCATCGTTTATCGTATATTTGTTTAACATATTAAATTGTGTTTTATTTAATTATAGCGGGAAAAGAAAACCAAAATAGGTATTCACATTTTGTTTTGTTTAAACACATTTTGCTTTTAACTCGAATTTTGATCATGACGTACTATCGTTATAATTTTGTTGTAAATCTTATTAAACAAATTTATAAAACTATTTCAAATGAAATCTATAAACAAACATTCAAGTACTGTTCTATTGATTCTGTTTTAAAACAAAATATGTTATTAATTTAAATCACAGCTAATATTACAAAGGTATTTTTTACGTATTTAAATAAAATTTTGAAAGCAAACATTATTTTTAGTATATGGTACACTGATTTGTTTGTATTATGTTTTAAATGAATGTTCCAGGCGATGCTTCTGTCATTTGGGAGCTTTACACAAAGAATTATCGTATTAGACTAAAACGAATAAATTTGTATCAAATAGTATTTTAATAAAGTTCCTATATCAATGAAGATAATTTAAAATTTATATTATCAAAGCAAAATTTTTAAACCATAATTTTAAGGTCCTCTACATTTCTTAGAAATCAACTTTTCAAAGCCGTCGAAGCAGTACAATTTAACTCCTCTTTGTTCTCTAAGATCAGTTCCTACATTTTATGTATGTAGTAATTATTCTAAACACTGATATAATTTATTAATAGAGTTTAAGCACAATGTAAAGTAAAAATGTGAGCACTGATCGCTGTTGAAAATTTTAATAGTTAGTTAAATAAATAATAAAAACATGTATCAGGAAAGCCAGGCAAAGCTGTAATAATAAACCTACGATAAATATAAGTGTATAAGGTGCGACATTTTTATAACCAAGTTAATATATAAATCATACACAGAGTTTGTTATAACACTACTTTTAACGATTTATTAAATTGTAACTCCAATTTAATAATCTAAGAATCCAGGTAATAATAACACCAGGTAAATACATTTCGTTGTTTTATTTTATTTCCACTTTTGGCTATCTTTCATTGAAACCTATTACCTATTTTAAATTATGAAAAAAAACTTCTGCATATAATTTTAATACAATCATCCTTTTGACATTACACTTACATACAATAACACATGAAATCCCACTTTGCGAACAATTACACAATAACTCCATAAAAACCAAACGGCCATGTCAGAGTTATGTACCGTATCTAATAAGCTGGGTATAATTTCAACTAGATTTAACTGGTAAATGGTAATGTAGTTTCTCGTAAACGTCTGAAAATGCATACAAACAAAGATTAAAAACTTCATATAACCACGAGATTTTAACTGTATACTTAACCTCTAAATTTAAAATGATGTGGCAGTCTAAAAAAAATTTATTAATTTGTAATTAAATCGTAGATTCGTCATTTTGTACTTTGAGTAAAACCAAATTGTCCTAAATATTTAAAAGTAATTTACTTAAGTAAAACTTACACTTAGCAAAAGGCGTTCACTAAAAATGAATTTGATAAAGAACAATATATGGTGGTCAAATCATAAAACTGAATGAAATGTTTGTTCTTTAAAGTGTCCAGAAGAAACAACAACAAATCAATTTATGTAGTTATTATTTTATTCATATTATACAGGGTGGACCAATGAAAGTGTGACAATGGCTAACTTTTAAAATACGATTCGGACAAAAATGTTTAAATAGAACATCTGCCCTTAATTTTTTTATACCTTTTGGACTGTGCTTAAATTTTTTTCAAAATTCGCCATTTTGACTCCATTTTTAAAATGGAAGCCCCATTTTTATGACGTTTTTGAATTTAATGGGCAATTTTAAGACTTTTTTGTTCTTTACATTTTTTTGATAAACCTAACGGTTCTCCTGTAAAATGAAGTCGAAGTTTCATTTTCTTACAGCTAATCACAAGAGACCAAGGATGTTTTGATGAGGAACACCTCTCATCCAGTGAGAATTAACTTCGGCCCAATAATGCATGTTATGGCGGTTAACGTGCCCTGTGTTGGTAAAGGTAGATTCGTCGGAGAAAAATACACTGTTGAAAAACAAGGGCTCTTGTAGATGTGTTTGAAGTGCCCAATTGCAAAAAGCTACCCGATTGTTGAAGTCATTGCCGTGCAAGTCTTGGAGCAGTGAAATGTGGTAATCGTGAAATTTAGCTGATTTTAAAATTCTTAAAACAGAAGTTTTACTAATGCCACTTTCAGCAGAAATCTTCCGACTGCTAGATTGAGGTTGTACATTAACATATGCTAATACATTAATGGAGTTATCTTCATTCGTTACAGTTTCAGCCCTTTTTTATCAGTATGGATAGACCCATTATGAAGAAACCTGTTCTTTAGTCTTAAAAAGGCCATTTGAGACTTTGGTGGTTGATTTGGAAAATGCACCGAAACAAATTTGCTGCATCTCTGTAGTTTCCTCTACACTCTCCTAATATGAGGGACATACTGTAAGCTTCTTCATATGCATTCATTTTGCAAATACAACTCACACAAAAACACAATAAATTTGAAAGTCAGTACCTTAGAAGTTAACAGTACTGTGGTATAAACTAGATTAAAAGGCAACAATGAAGAATCCTGAAACAGCTGTTGCATTGTTGTAAAAAGATAACCAGCCTGACTGCTTTATTTCAAAGACGTTTCAATACAAACCACTTTAGCAATACTAATTTTAGTA
>JAGFPH010004743.1:19907-47665 GCA_018207615.1 Philaenus spumarius
TTATCTCAATTATTCAAACTTTGAAGAAATTGTATTTTCAAGAAACAGCTTTTACAAAATATTTCACTGATTACCGGCTAATTATTATCGTCAATATGTTATTTGTAATATACGTTAACCTCACACTTTAACGTTAACAAAAACACAAAATTTTCTATTTAAAAATATTATTAATATGGTATAAATAAATAATATATCTACATACATATACATACAAACGTTGTACGTGATCAAGCTATGTTCTGAAGATGGTTGTTACAATGCATTAAGTTGTTTCCTGCTTTGTAATTATATAACACAATGTTGTCAACTTGTGTACAAAGCAACCCTTACAATAGATCCATAATGGATGGATGTACAGCTATATAATATTATGATGTAATATGCAATACACTCCATATTTAATATAGATAAAGCCCTTAGTACATGGACCTTACTTTTGTTTTCAAATAATTTGTTTTAACATATATTAATAACGTAATACAGGTTAACTATATTATAAGGAAATATATGACAAGTAGTGGCTAGACCACAATGGTATACAAAAATCAATTGCCTCAGATACATTTATCATTCTTACTTTATTAAGTTTATTTTTCTTTAAGAAAGCATAAACATGCACCAATAAAACCTTATATAATAATATTTCTTTCTAAACTCCTACAAATGAAATACATCAACAACAAATTTAACAAAGCCTAATCAACTTTAAATTATCATCCCATATTGCATCTTGTCACATAGAATATAAAACGCTCAATACTCATAGTTTTAATAATATTAAAAACAAATTTATTTCGTTTTTACTTTGCATCTGCACTAGGTAAGTAGGAATTATATTAATCATTAGTTGTACATAAATTAATTGTTTAATATCAATTCCAAAATAAGTATTTCAAATAAGCAGACACATTTTAACGTCTTTTAATATATGACTTGCACTGATGTACTTTCTCGTTTCTGTAGCTCCACTTTCTTAACTACTTTTTCTTTCCATTTTATACTATATCTAAAAGTGTTTTAAATATATTCGTCTAACTGACATATTTTAAAACAATTCAAAATAATAAAATTTACAATACATTTTCAGATTAGCTTTTAAACATTTGTATTTATTTATATTCTTGTAATATAAAACAACCATTAATTTTCTTTTTTAAATTAATAGTATTTTATTTGTTTACTTAAATAAGTTTTATCGTAATAAAACTGGATTTGGTTATGACTGTAATTCCTCCAATCAAGAATGAATTTTATTAAAACATTTCTGTTTAAGCTGGTATAATTATATAAAATATTAGCACTCTCCTTTGTAAACATCTTGTCATAATCTTGATTAGAAATAAATAATCATTTCTTCAGGATTGTTAGTAAATTATTCTACTTAAAAATAACACCAATTATTGTCTCTCAGTTGGAAGCACACTTACATTTATTTAATACTATTTAGTCCACGTGAAAAATCACAGGCAGATTAATTAGATACACATTTGAAATAATAATTTTTAAAAACAACACACTTTATATTTGCCTACCTAACTATGCTGACGGGGATTATTAACTAGGTAAATGTGTATAATATAAAGATTATGAAACTGTAGGCCTATTGGTTAAAATGTATATCAAATGATTTAGACGTTATTAATATTATAGTGAAGAGATTAATAATCGAACATTACGTTTATATGTTATACGAAGATGTACTAATGTTTTCTAGGTATGTCTTCTTTAAATTTGTATAAATGAATAT
Organism: Philaenus spumarius; assembly: GCA_018207615.1. Classification (NCBI taxonomy): domain Eukaryota; kingdom Metazoa; phylum Arthropoda; class Insecta; order Hemiptera; family Aphrophoridae; genus Philaenus; species Philaenus spumarius. The sequence goes on from JAGFPH010004743.1 coordinate 21,658, forward strand.
ATTGATGATAAAAGGGTAATACAGTTTATAACCTCAAAGCAAATTTAATATTGTAACGCATTATAGCATACATTAGTTCTATAACTCATATTTAAAAAATTCAACGTCAGAAGAAATTATAATGATTGAAGTTGTAAATATAACGCCAAAGTATAATCTACACTGGGTTTGTTTAAGTATCACAGATGATGAAATCAGCTGTTATATTATATGTTACTCACGTACATATGTATGTAGGCCTATGTGCACACGCTTTTATGGGATTTGTTTAATAATAGTGTGAATATCGGTGCTTTGCTACGAAACACATAAAATGGCCTTACAAATTCTTATCAAGATGTTTTGTTAACCGAAAAATGTATTTTTAAAAGACATAACTATTTTTTTATAAAAATAATAATGGAGTATTTATTATTATAACAATAATTATTGGAAATAAATATTATTTAAACAAACTATACAAGATTTTAAAATATCCTTAATATTGAAAAAAAAATAAAGTTTAGCCAGTAACAAAATGTTGAAACATTAATTTGCTAACTGATCAACTAAATACTCGTTGCTGCGTACTTGATGTATTGCTTCGGCATTGTAATGTCGCACTTTCACAAATTAAAAAAAAATGTAAAATAGTCTCAATAATTGTAAAATAATTTGTTCAAAAATATAAAGTTTACTTTTTGATGAATAATAAAAAATTACATACTCTATTTTAAAATTGTATGAGATATTTATTAATATTTTTTTTATATATATAACCCTTTATGTAAATTAATATTCCAGCGATTCAAAGTCAGTTCCAAAGTTTTGCTAAAAATTTTACGCTCCAAAAGACTTTGTTAATATAGAAGCATCTCCCTATCACTCTTATTACTTTAAAATCGATGGATGGCTAGTCAGTAAACATCTTTACTGTCTTCAATAATTTTCTTTTTTTTTAATAATGTTAAAACTTTATATTTAATTTTCCAGATATTCTAAACGAAACAACGCAGTTCTCGAACTGTTTGATTTAAGCCCGAGTTACGATGTTGAAATTTTAGGTTTGTTTTTCTCAGTCTTTCACTGTGTGCACAAAGAGAAAAATTTAAGAATGAAACATAATGATAATATTGTAACCAACCTGAACATTTACAATTAGGCCTAGTTTAAAACTAAATAACCGAATCCTGCATAGATATTTAGCTTTAAATGCATGTACAAGTCTTGTCTATTAAATAACTCAAATTGTATTTCTTGTCTCCTCCAGTATAATCCCCAATTACATTAATACATTGCTGCATTCTTGTTTTCCAATGTTCACTGGCATGGAGACCATATCCATCAGCTGTTTCAACAAATCCATCTTTTTCTTCTTTACAGCATCAACTTACTCAAAACGTGTCACTTTAGGCACTGAGTTAACTTTTGGGAAAATATAAAGTCTCTCCGTGCTTAATTGGGAGAAATATAGAGGACTTTTTCAATTATAGTAATGGTATTTTCATTCAAAAATACTTCACAGAACGTGCTATGTGAGCAGAAGCATTTTCCTCGTGAAGAATAAAACCATTTATTATAATGGGGGCCGTTTCGTCTTACTCTTATTTCGACTTTATCGAAACTTCCTTATAATAATACTGGTTAACTGGTGCCTTCTAGAACTCATAATTTTAATATTATTATATATTTAAATTTAAAGTATTTTAAAAGAGACAAATATTCACAGTTATAGAAGAGAAACAAAAACAATACAATTTCGCAGGATAAATGCAAAATTTAGTTCTACTAATATATTACATTCAATTAAACCTTAACAATTCTGTAACTACAAATATAAGGCAAAAACTTTGTTTATTAGATTAATGGAACAAAGTGTATTCCTTGATACGTTTAAGAGAATCAACAATATTTTTATTCCTACTTCTTTATTATATTTTGATTTATTTTATAGTTTATCAAACTCTTAACTTTAGAAACCAAATGTTCTTTTTCGATATGATGCGCTTAGCTGTTCCAATACAACAAATAACATCGTTTGAAGTTGTCTTCTTGAAAACAGACTCCTGTCTTAACCCAGTGTTAAATGTACCTTCTTTATAATGGAATCTTTAAAAATGGAAACTATTATTACCGTAATAAAGGCAACAGAATTAATTCGTGTGTAAAATAACACTTTGAGAAATGAAAGCTTTCCAAACTTGGAGATATATTTAATTGAGCGAACACGCACCTAGAAAGTTTTGGTTGTGTTATTACGATGTACCAATTAATCTTTAAAATACAAGCAGCATTTCCGAAAAGCAATGAATCAATCAAAATAGAAACAATATCTGTTTCTCAATTTCACTAGTCATGTTTTCACACATAAATACGCTAACAAAACCTAATATAATATTTCCGATCCTACACGTACGTTTTCCCCATAATATTTCCGAAGACTCTACTTATATCCTTTTTCTTTGTTTTTGAAGGTATCTCTTAAAACAAGAAAAACCAGTTTCGTCACCATTGTTCACACTTGTAGGTTCTTGTCAAGCAAATCTATAACTTAGTTTTTATCAGTTTAATCTATCACTGAGTGTATATATATATATAAAACTATCGCTAGTTTCACCTCATACAGAATTAACCTTAACACTATTAAAACTTCCCAGCTCAAGGTGTAATTTACATACTTAAATCCAGTAATTAGAATTTAACTTGTTGCTAAAATTGTATCCGGTTTCAATGTCTCTGCTTAGAGAAACAGATTAATGTTCTTGATGTAGTTAACTGGATCCATAGACAATAATATCTCAAAAATCGAAAGACAGAATCTTAAGAATTACTTGCTAATTCCTACATCGAAGTGAAATATATAATAACTGGTCGAACTTGGTATACAAAGAAGGGTAAACCTGAAAACCTGGTAAATGTTTACGGTGAAGTTGTCACGTAGGAAGTCAATAGAAAATAAATGCATCCTATTTACTTTCGTTAATAGCACGAAGAAAACAATGGTAGACAAGTATGACTAGGTGGTAGAAGATTGAAAGGAGTTGAAAATTCACACTTTTTTAAAGCGCTAATTTGACTGATATTATACAGGGCAAAACAAAAATGTTATTCAGTGCTCTTGGCATGAAAAATAGTGGCAATACACTTTAAAATCATGTTTTAACAAAAATCTAGAAAATATAATTATTACGTGTAAGTAGATTAAATAATTTTACATATTATTTATGTATGTAATTTATTTATTTATGCATTGTTCTTAATACAAATACATTATTCACACAGCAAATAATTTTATTCTATGCTGTGCTAAATGGAAATTCCAATGACGGGAAACTACTGGAATGACCATGTTTCATTTTAGAGTGGTTTTACTGAATGTACAAGAAATTTCAGAAAATAAGAAAAGGTAACGTATTTAAAAGTTATTAATATTAATATGTAACTTGTAATTACTCTCTAAATAAGTGATCCTTAATCATTTAAAAGAGTATTTGACTGTCGGAACAGTGTGTGAGGATATAATGGGAATTTATTGAAATAATAATTATGGTAAGTGGCACAGATGTTTTTAAAATATAAACAGTTTTTTGAACATAAATACAAGTTGTGAACGTACACCTGCTTGCAAAATTTTCCTTTATGTAGAGTTTTATTTGTATGAAACACGAAAATAATAACTAAATACTTTTCGCTGCTACAGACCAAACATTTCTTTCATCTGCTAAAGATCATTAAAATTATTAAATGTTACTTTTATATTTTGTACAACGTCTAAAGCATTTATGATTTGTTACAGTCTATTAAAATTACTGATTTTATAGACATTTATTGAGCCTAAAATTACATAAATTTTCAATAAAATTATGCTGGTTTACTTTATAGTCTCAAATAAAATGAAACATCTAGAAACAACATTCCATTTGTTTAGTATTTAAGTACTTGCTTTACGACGGTAATATTCCTTACGAAGTGAAGAAGTGTTTGTATTATTTAAACTGGGTTTTACCGGTTGTTGGCATTTTGACAAGCAATAAGACGGAACATGTTTATTTTTTTAGTTACAATGCTCAAGAAAATACGTGCTTGGCTTTACACTTAACTAAACATTTTGTATCAATTATTTGCCAGTTGCCTTGCTTATTAACATTCTGAACACATATAGTCAAATCGAATTATCTCTAGAATAGCTTGTTTTCAGAAGAATAAACAAATGGAAACAGATCTGAATCGAACTTGAAATGATTTTAACTGGTTCAGGATAGATCCCTCTTTAATTCCTTCGTTTGATTATTGGTAGGAAATAAAAAGAGTGAAAATGGTTGGAATAAAAATGAGTATCTTTTTAACTGACAAAAAAATATGTATTTCTGCCATGCTGTAAAATATAAAAAAAAAATAAGAAACATTTTAATTCAAAATAACCTCAAAATGTAGAGTTAAATAGACTAACGTTTTTCGAAATTAATTTTTTCTAGGTAAAACGTCTATAATTTTAAAACTATTCTGGAAAATTGTGACTTTCAATGACCAAATAAGTTCAAACTTTCGTTCAAAAACATTTATAAGATTTTAAGATTTTTTATTTTTATAATTTTGAGGTTAAAATTGAGGTGTTGTGGGTTTTTTCGGAAAAGTAAATGTTGGGCTCATTCTCTTTGTTTTTCTGACAACTTTTTTGAAAAAAATCTTTAGTTATTTCAAAAATATCTAAAAACTAAAGTATAAGTTTTTTCCAAAACCTTAAATTTCGGATACAGTGAGAAATTGCATTTTATCGATAAACATTGCATAAGTTCGTCCTACTTGTTCTTGACAAATCTGTATTCAGAACAAATTTTTTTGACGTTTTAACAAAAATCACAATTTTCCTTAAACACCTCCACACGACTAAGGTTTTTAAAACTAAGAGGTGAAAATTCTTCAAAATACTATTTAGTAGTTTAACTTTAAAAACCATGATAGACAAAAGACCATGGTTGGGAAAACGTTCCAAAAATGTGGTCCTGTGCGATCAGGACGGTTGCAACAGATGGCAAATCTCCCATCATTGGTAGTTAAGATATCGATTTACTCTAAACAATGGGGTATATTTGAATTTTCGTGATCTTATAGTGTTTCTTGATGAGAAAAACAAACCCTTTGAAAAGTCCGCTCAAAAGACCAATTTTTTTCTGATAACTATCAAAATTATTCTTTATGTGATGATTTTTTGTCAAAATTGCAGGATAATATTGAGAACTAAAATGTGCCTCCTAATCGAAATATTCTACGTTCATCTACAAATTGAGAGAGCGATTTTAATCTTGCTGGTTTTAGTCAGCTAGGAAGTTATAGTTTTGACGTGCCTAGCTTTACATTTGCCAAATTTGATTTTACTTTATTTGTATTACGTGTGATATAAATGAATTTCAAAATTCAAGCAAACATTAGTATCCATGTAGTCCATGATGAATGTTTTGTATAAAGTACTATTCAACACAAAGTAGATCTTACACACACTTGGAGGGGATTCGAACTAAGTGCTGGTACAGAGTTAATCGATATATTGATTGATAATTTATTTATTTGTATTGTTCCTCCTTTATAAAAATACAATGAAAAATAAGAAATACACTAATATAGATATTGACTACTAATTTTTAACACGATGGTCCCGACATCCACAAAGAGCAATCAACTGGATTAAGGGATATGAGAGAACTTTTCGAAGGAGCCCAACTAACTCTGTTAGCTATGATCACTGAGTTGGTGAATTTTCCAATGAATCCCCACTCTTGGGCGCCCCCTCTAGCTCTAAGAAATTTCTTGTAATACAAATAAATGAAAAACACAAATAATTCGAACGCAGTTTCAGTTTTCATAAAATTCATGTGGAGCGTGTTTAAATTTTTGATTGTGGGACCCTTCAAAACTACCGGCGGCCAGAGCCAACAACCAACCAGCCCCACTAAAGTAAATAGTGAAACGAACATTTACGGGTGCACAAGATTTGTTTTAAGATAAGGGGGGAGGGCGCTGTATGCTGTGTAAGTATATGGTGTGGACAATATCGGAAGGGAAGTAATTAACCCCCAGTTTGTTTGCCCATTTCTCAGTTATAAGATTAGAGTCACTCCAAAAACTCAAGAAGACTTGTAAAAATGCCTAACTTTCTAGCATATACAAAACTTCGCATTATTACTGGAGCCAGAATCCGTACACAACCAAAACTGGCAACAGCTGAGATATTTTCTGCAAGAGTATGTGGACGTATTTTGAACGAGACATTTTGATATTATTTTCATATTTCAATCGAGGTTTGGAAGAAAACTGGTTCCGTCTTGTGAATGACATCGAATGGTGTTTATTTATATTCAGTTAACTTGTCGTGTTCTGTTGTTTTAAATCAGAACTAACTGTAAAGTGCAATAAAGCGTGATGCGATTTAATGCATGTTTAGCAATTATGGTTAATTTTACAATCAGAGACCACGTTATTGCCAAGACAATTACTTGTGGAATGTGTTTAGTACTTTGAATAAATAAATAAAAATTAAACGAATATCGGTAAATTCTGAATAAACTTAACGGTTTGTCTGATATCGATGTAATTAGCTATGAGAGTTTTTCTACAGCAGACAATGAGTTGTTTTGATGAATTGAATTTTCAAACATGCGGAAATATGGTCCAATCTTAAGGTTCTCCACTAAATGTGTTTGTATTTAAAAGAGGAAGTCTTACTACCTGTTTTCCTATTTCTGAATGTTGGACATTAATAATGTTACTACACTTGATGCAATTCTTTCTACAAACGCACTTTCATCTTGAGTGGTGACTAGTTCGTCTTGGTTTTAGCCGTTTGTAAAGTATTGAGAAGTAAATTTATTATTTATGAAATAACTACATAAATGTCACTAATTTAAAACAAAACAAAATCCATTTATTTGCTTCTTTTTAACCATTTTGGGACCATTTGATGATATTTCGTCAATTTTAAAATACGCGGAACAGACCATCAAACAAATGATCGTCAAATTATTCCAATGCGTAAAAAACTACTAGACGATATTTCGTCATTTGCGAAAAATTTAATTTCACTGTAATTAAATAAGAAAAATTAACAAAACAATTATTTTAGAAGGCTAATAATGTCATTTATAATAATTATAATTATTATTTTCAAAATATAATGTGAATAAATTCTGCGTTAATGTTAATGTTCTGCGCATCCGTGTTGATCAGCTGTCTGGACCTAAGATTTTTTTATTTCAGTACTTATCTTTATCAAATTTTAAGGATTAATAGAAAAATTAATAAAACAAATATTTCCTACGGTAAACCGTTTGTTTGTTTTTAAAATGGGAACATTTTAATTTAAAATTTGTACACGCAATATATATTTTCCTCCCAATTTTGCGTTTTAAAATGAAAATATAAATTACTTCAGCTTATTTGTCATTATTAAAAAATTCCATATTATTTTCCTTATATTTGTTTTAAAAAAAAATATATTAATAAATAAACATATTATGACTTTTTAACAAACGATTGCCAAATATGTCTACTTTTACAGTATGCAGTTTTTTCAAACTCTTTCACAAAATCAGTTTACACTTTTTACACACCTCCCGAAAAATGTTTGGTTCTACATGCCAATTTGAAGGAAAAAAACTATTTCATTTAGCATATAGTTTTTCGTTACTATATACATAGTGATCACCTGACATTTGTTTAATATGAATTAGTTTTTAATTCAATTTTTATCGCTGTGATTTAACAACATGTTTATTTAACAATGACTTTGTATGATGCTTAAATATTTTATTCCTGGAATTATATGATTATATTAAATTTATTTTATATTTAGTTCAAACAACAATTTAAATCCATCAAAAACTACACTTCATTTATGTAATAATAGACCAACTACGAAATTCTCTCCAATAAGAGTATTAGTAGGGAATAACATAAGTAGGAATCCAAGTTCACGTAATATATTCATCCTCACGTTATGCAAAAGACGATAAGACAAAATCTGTATTCAGTACTTTAAAAGATAGAGAAATAACACTTGATATTCCGGCTTAAATGTAAAACTAGACTCTGATGCATTTACACTACATAGAATCTGAAATACAGAATCATGATTACTTTAATGATTTTATGGTGCTGACGATGTACGATTGCCGATTGTACAATTTTGACAATCTAAATTAATTACTTTACTGTCTGACCACTTTTCCAACTTATAACTACTTAAATTAATCATTTAATACATCTGAATGCTATCAAAAAATTTCCCTGTCACTACTTTATATTTAATAACATCCAAATTAAGTAAAATGGCTTTGTCAATGTGCATAGTTAATATGTTAAATTATTTTGCTACTCTTTATTGGCTCTTCCATTGTTTTTTATTTCACTTTAACCGATTTAGGACAAGTCCCATCATATAAAACATATGAGAAATGTACATAACATATATAATACTTATACAATACAAAACCAATAGACCTATTGTACATTTAGTTTTTAATGAGGCTGCATCTGTTAATTTAGCTTACTTGAAGTTGACTGTCACTGAAGGTTATCAAAAATCGTAAGTATTTAGACAAATTTTAATTAGCCTGCATTAACATTTTGGTTTAGTATTAAAATTGAGAGTAATTAGGAAAACTGTTCATAAAACGTACAATTCAAATTAAGAAAAAACGTTTCTCTTGAATCAGTGCAACTTTACCAATATCAGTAGCTAATATTACAGAAGAAAAATCTTGTAAAACAACATAGTTAATTTTTCGTCCATATTAGAACAAATGAAAACCAAGCTTTGTTGTGTATTGACTACTTTTTTAAGCTGGCATTCAAGTCACAAACCGTTACGTTGACTCGATATGTTACGGAGTTAATTCCCCATGAATGGGTTTCAACTAATAGTTGATACTAGAATTCTTTCTTCCATCCGTATTTCACATGATTCCATCTTGTCCTTATCCTTATTTTGTTAAAATGCATTACTTCAGGGTATACATGTTTTATCCTAATTGTGTACTGGTATGTGTACAGTAACATTTTATTGGTTTTCTTTTGAAAAATGTGGTCCCTTCCATACAATTTAATGCAAGTGCCCTTAGAGTATAAAATTTTGTTTAAGAGGGTCATATGACAGAGTATAACAACAGCACTTTATTTAAATACTAATTTATTTATGGTATTGATTACTTTTTGCAGTTTTTATTCAAAATCCATATAAACAACAAAGAGTTACTAACACTTTGGCTTTAATAAAGATTCCATCGCATCCGTATCTTGTTAGAAAAAGATGCTTACTGAAACGTAGACAAAAACGAAATAAACGAGCAAGGTAAATATGTTTACCAATATTTTGGGATCACTGAAAAATCGTAACTAAGTGCATAACTTTTTTCACTCTTATATGCATTCGTTTTTAGAATTGTAAGCTAGTCAGCTACTAATATAATTAAACAATAGATATTGTATTATTATTTAGTACTTGCCTTAGCAATCCTTTTATAAGTTTTATCTCTCGTTTACAGCTGTTTCACCTTTTCATTCAGGCATCATCAGAACGATTACAAAAACATTTTTCTCACTTACACTTAATGTCAGAGATTAATTTGGTGTTTAAACCATAAATAAATAAAACATAGTACGTATAAAACACAAAACGACACTTTATAAAAAACATGTGAGAGACTTTTTAAGTTTATTAATGTCACAGTATGTGACTGACATCAAATCTCTCATAACACAAACTAAAAGATATGTTCAAACTGGCAGTCAGTAGCAGCGTGGGGGAGGCATCTTATCTATTAAATCAAATATTATGTTTGATTGGTCAATCGGATATGGTTACAAGTACAATAATGGAATAGATATTGTTTACAATTTATATTATTTACACATGAGGACTTAAAGTGAAATATTGTATCACATATAATAGTAAATAATAACTTACTAAATAACTGTTTAGTAATTACTAAAAATACTAGTCTAATAGCATTCTATAGTACATTTTTATTTCATAGAAACTGCCGCCTACAACACCTACGAAGGGTTTTTATTTCCCACGGTAGATATACCAATGACACTGTCGATGTTGTCAACTTCCATGTGTATGACTTCTCTTTGATTAAAACTGAAAAGAAACTTAAAAATACATTGTTACACTTTTTAGTTTTCTTAGAGGGCAATTATTTATGCCTCTGTCCACCTATACTAGATGTAGAAAAAATAGACATCCAAATAAAATGTATGTAAAACCTATTTACAAGGAAAGTAGTAAATGCATTTTCTTTCTATTGGTAAGAACTTTACCAGGAAATTGTTATTAATATGGTTTTATTCAAAGACAATAAAGTTTGCCGAATCTGAAGAGCAATCAACTGTTAGTTTATTTATACAACGATAAGATATTATTGACTTATACATTATAATATAAAATATACCAATTCAAAGCTATTTAAAATAATAGGTATAAACATCTATACGAGTAAATAACAGTAATGTATATTATACCTACCACAGCATGATACTTACAGCAATATATTTCAATTGTTATATCCTTGTCAGGATCCCTTCAGGGTGAATATATATCTTCACGTCTAAAACTAAATTACACACGTAGGGATCATTTATAAGGCGTCTTACTGTCAGTAGCATAATCTGACTATGGCGTGTTAGAAAATTTCACATTAATTAAATATTTTGTTTCATAAAATAGAATTGAATAAGTTACTAAACTTTCTGTTGTTTACTTGGAATCTGGGGTCGAGAATGAAAATTGTTAACATATTACAAACTTATTAATATATATATATTCGCAGTTATAGAAAACATTTATATGTGGTAAAAATTCCTTGCCAAGTTCACAATCCAAAAATGTTCTGAACTCAACTTCAGATAATTCCAAGGACTATGTTTCTTAAATTCGTTCTTTTCTGCAGTTTTCCTTCTCATTTCGTATTTCAGTGTGTCTGGTAAAGAAACTTATTAAATTCGACATATTTTAACCGCGAGGCTAGCAGATTGTGATCATAGATAAGTACGAAGTAAGGTAAGATTTATCTGTAAAACGAGAACTCCTTGGTATGGAAGCCAAACTACTTAAATGTTTATAAGGGGAAGCTTTCAATGGTTTTTTTATCGCACCTAACTTACTGGTGTTGTAATTTCTCATGCATTTAATGATTTTAATTATGACTGGTTCTAAGTGCAGCTATTATTTTTGTAAGCAATGACAAAAATAATAGCTGCACTTAGAACCAGTCATCATTTCTACCATACACTTTTCATATTTTAATTTTTTATAGAATTTGTATGTAGTAATAATAACATGGATTTGTAAAAACCTACAATTGCATGTATATCATATAATACTTATATTTATGAACATTTTGTCAATTTTAAAAACCATAATCTAACATTTTTCCTTAAAAACTCACAATTTTATAACGGCAAGCAAAATAATAATGGCGCAGATAAACTTTGAGGGCCAGCTCATGTATCAAAATCATCCAAAACGATAAAATAGTTGTAATTTGTAGCACGTAACATTTTTGTATTTTTTAACTGAAAGTTCTGTAAGTTGTAACTTTGCAACAGTTATACTTTAATGGAATAAGTAATTCTGTCACAAAGTTAAAATTAAAGAACACGAACAACTTTACTATAAACTTAAGGTAGTAAAAAATGTATTGTATTTCTAATAGCAAGTATTACTAACGAACCGTTAGTAGTACTTTGTTTAAATATAATGTTAAAAGGAGTAACTTGGTGTGATGTTTCTACACACTCATAAATCATTGAAATTAAATTTGAATGGTTATATATAAGTGTCTGTATAATGAAGTATAATACTCACTGGTGTTTTGCTAAAGTAAAATGTACAAAGTTTAAATACTTTAAAGTATAGTTAAATATTTAACTTTTTTTTAAATACTTACCATGTTGTTTGTTTTTTAAGTTTTATTCCCTCTGTAAAACTAATCCACTTACAAAAAAAACTTACATACAAACTTTACATATCAGGTTTGAGAAATAGACAAAAATAAAGTAATAAATAACTAACTTTTTAATATGTTACTTACTGCCAGCAATCCTTTTATTAGAAAGTTTAAATAAAAGGATTGCTGGCGGTAAGTAACATATTAAAAAGTTATTTATAAGCATATCCGGTGCTCTAGATTTCATATTGTAATAAATAACTATTTAAATTTTTGATCATTCCCTGTAGTATCCAGATGAGTTTCTCTAATATTATCTATTCCTCTGATGGTTTTTCATAAATGTTTCTGAGTACAAACACGATTATATAAATTCCTTTTTGTATTGGTGTACGTCGATTTTGAATATCTATGTATCTGGATGAGTTCTTAGAAATACTTTTACACACATATTACATACAATATGTTTGAATCAGTGGTAACGGTTCTAGAATGATATAGAATATGTTTCTTTTCGCAGTGTAGTCGTGTGAATAATACACTTATTGCTTATGCATACGTTCATGTCAAATTCATTTTTGCGATTTTTATAAAGCTGATTAAATTGTTGAATTTTGTGTTATATTAAACTTACCATACGACCATTTATAAATAAATGACAAGCGTAAATATTTTTGCGAACATAGGCAGTTGTGGCAATACAAATTTGTTTTTAATTTTGAAAATTTAATCACGTATTTTTATAAAGATCTCATTATTTTTACCTCACTTATTACATTATTAGTAAAGCAATATATATATATTGCTATATCAAGAAATGTTGATTTTTTTGAGGTTAGAATGTATTTTAACTGAATTATATCCCATCAGTTCTGTAGTACATTTGTTTACGAGTATTGTCCTTTTTTAATTTCTCTACAACCAATAGTGCCGGAAATATATTTCTAAAAGTTACTTATAACTTATATCTATGGTTAAATCATGTAGTTTATAAACATGTAAGGTACCTCAGTAACATGTGACAATGACCTGGTTCCCTTAATTACAATGAAACACTAGATTTATCAGCTATACAATTTAAGCCATCTCTTAGTTGAAAATTAGTTTTTTACTAACAATATTGATAGTTTTAGTTTATTAAACTCCTTCAGAAAAAGATAACATTAATCCAATCATACTTTATACAACTCTTCTTGCACGTGAGATGTGATAATTAAATACCTTTACTGGAGTACGGAGAAAGTGGTTTAGTTTAAAGGTAAAACATAATCTTCAATAATAAGGTTACTTCCAGCAATGACTACATATCAATGTAGTCATTGCTTCCAGGCATCCCTAGGTTATTTTGTCTATGAATATGTTGAGAGTAGGCTACTGTCAAGGTCACTAGATAGTAAAGGTTGCATCATTCGGGAAATATAAAAAAAGTGGAGTGGGGGCTGTGACGTAGGTTTTAGTACAACTAGACACTGATCAAGGTTTTGTCGTTTACGTTTATACGCGTTACTCAATTGTGAATGTTTGACGGCTTGTGTGTTTTTTGTTTAAACTTAAACTTTTTTTAAATGAGTGTATATAAAGTGTTTAAAGTAGAACAAATATATTATTTACAATGGCTATAAAATCAATAAATAACCTAAAGGTGGTTCCGTTTGTGCGGTTGTAACTTGCAAATATTATTATGGGAAAGCAAAACAAGAAGGAAGAACTGATATATCTTTTCACAGGTAGGCCTAGATATTTTTTGTTTCTGTTGTAATAGTAAATAATATAATCCCACTTACTTACATAAAATGTTATTATAATTTTCTTTTGTCTTAATATTTTGATTTAAAAGTAGTTTCTGTGGCTATCTTTTGCATTAAAATTGTAGAAAATAACTTTTTGTTCAACAATTTAACTTAATGAGTTTGTTGAATAAAAAATAAGGAAAAGCTATAACTTAAGACTTTAAGTCATTACTTAAAATCGTGTTAATAAAATAAGCAATAGCTAGTACTAAAAGCTTTGACTAATAATTTTAAGCTTTGACTAATTTTCCTAGCTAAAGCTTAAAGTGAATAAAATGTAGCAAGGGGGCATATACACTACCATTGTTATTCGTAAAATATTTGGTCAAACTTTTATTAAAGAAAACATATTAGGACTACACCCTTCCAATTTCTTTGATCAGTTGGCTTATTAAATACCCTCCATCAATTTTGGAGGTATGTTTCGGTTTATTCTTTTATTATTATTATTTATTAACTATTATTAAATAATTACTGTTGAAAGATCGTGATTCATATCTTAACGGGTTTGGGGTTTTTAAGATTTCAAAAACAAATCTTAAAAAATCTTGTAAACATAATTTTACAACAAAGTAAACATAATCAAAGTAAAAGCTGTTGGTTTTGAAGAATAATAAACTGATTATAAATTTGCTAAGTAAAGTTGCTATGGTAATAAATGTAAACAAACATTGTGTTGCTAAGCAGTTTTTTGTCCGAACAGCTGTTTTCGTGAGTTTTGGTCTTGAGTTCATATAAAAAAGTGTGTTCATTTTTTCCCAAATTTGAAACTTTTCTGGGATTTTTTTCAAAAATGTCTTTCCATAAAAACCTAATTCGGACTATTACGAACATTTTAAAACAAAAAATAGCAAAATCGTTCCAGCCGTTCTCAAGTGATGCTTACCAACGAATAGCATTTAATTTGTATTATATAGATTACTAGCTTACCCGTCGCGCGTTGCTGCGATTTCAAGAAAGTTAACCATTCCATATTGCACTTTTGGAGTCCTTTTACATTTTTATGGCACTCCATTTTTTTAAGACATATTTATTATCTAATTAAATAGTAAAAAGTCATTTTGCTTTCAAACATTTAATCTAGTGCTTTTTTGTATACAATATTTTTTGTTTTTCCGTTTGGTGTGTTAATAAATAGATTAGTTGGTTTTCCAACGCGAGAGCATGCCACATAAAGTTGTCCATGTGAGAAACATGGATTTGTTAAGTCTAATCCACACACTTGCAGTGATTGCCCTTGAGATTTGTTTATAGTTATTGCAAATGCGACACGCACAGGAAACTGTAAACGTTTGAATTCAAAAGGCATATCTGTAGGGATCATTGGAATCCGTGGCAAGAGGACTTCTTCTCCCTTAAATTTGCCATTTAAAATTGACGCTTCTATTACATTGGTCATCAGTTTCTTTACTATAAGTCGCGTGCCATTACATAATCGTGGAGGGTTGATATTTCTCAGAAGAATGATGGGCACACCAATTTTAACTTTTAAAATGTGTGGTGGTACGCCTGGCAGATCAAGTGAATTTAAGAATTCAGTTGGATAATTTACAGCTTCATCTTGATTCATCACCGTATCTATAGACGCATATGTTGTTTCTTCACCAGGTATTTTGTTTAGGATGCTATTATTTATGACATTGACATCGTTGCTAGTTGCTGCTAATATAGCACGTGCACTAAGCCACTGGTGATTTTCATGATTTTGCACGATATTTGGAAAAATATTTTGTATTAATTCGTCTTTGGTTGATGTAAGCTTACAGAAGTTTGTTGACAGTGTAATACATTGGGTGGATCTTTCAAATTCCATTATTCCATTCCCAATGTCTAGCAGTTGTTTAGAGAAAAGTTTGGCGGAATCATCTTTCTGTAGCTGAACTCGCATGTTGGTTTTAAGAGTTAACTTATTAACATGTCGCCATAATACCGATGATTTTATACATGCATTCAATTCATCTGCTGGTGTAGAACGTGGTATTACTGGGAGACTTTGTCGGAAATCACCAGAAAATAAAATGATTGCTCCGCCAAAGGGATGTCCATTTCCCCTCAAATCTTGCAATGTGCGATCAAGCGCTTCCAATGCTTTTTTGTGAGCCATTGTGCACTTATCCCAAATAATAAGCTCACATGATTGGAGAACGTTACCCATCCAGAATTTTTTGTAATATTGCATGTTGGTGTGTCAGTGGTTTGCAAATTCAATGGTAGTTTTAATGCTGAATGCGCTGTTCGTCCACCATCCAAAAGTGTTGCAGCAATTCCTTATGATGCAATTGCCAGTGCAATTTTATTCCGTAATCGGATGGTTGCTAAGATGATTGAAATAAGAAAGGTGCATCCATGAAGTATAAACCGCCACTTCTATTTGTAATTGCTTGCATGATTGTGTCATATATAATTCGTTGCTCAG
The DNA here is from genome assembly GCA_018207615.1 of Philaenus spumarius. NCBI lineage: Eukaryota > Metazoa > Arthropoda > Insecta > Hemiptera > Aphrophoridae > Philaenus > Philaenus spumarius. The sequence goes on from JAGFPH010004743.1 coordinate 37,788, forward strand.
GAACCAATTTATGAAGATTGTTTTCAATAAATGTACTCAATTCGTTGACATCAAAATTAGTTTCACGTTGCCAATCACGGTTATAAGCGCCATTTACCGGTCGATTTGGTGCACTCATTTCAAACTTCACCAATCCTTTGTTAGCGATTGATAAACATATATCCTCGATCAAAATCAACGCCTCATTATACACGTCTGGTGTGTATTGCATTTCCGGATTTGTAGCTCGCAAATGATGTATAATGTCTTCACTCATGCAATCTTTGTACTTTTCCCAAAGATCTTTTGGATTGGATGGGAAACATGTTGTCAGTATTATTGCAAACAAAGTGCGTATTTGCTGTGGTTGAGCTGTAATTGATGCATCAGTGAGCGTTATATCCCAATGGGCATCGTTTTCAAGAAGATTTAACTTCTGGCAAGCTTCTCAATAGGTAGCACACACTTCACCATTTACTGATCTCAGTTCTTGGAATGATGTCGGCCCACGTACGTTAACCAATAGTAATCGCAAGTAAAAACATTCTTGATTGTTTGGATGAACTGTATAAAGACGGCCTAACGCGTTGGACACATACACATTTTGATGTCCTTCAACTGGTCGGCCCTGTTTACGACGTTTAAACTTTTTCTCTGTTGCATTCCATGTGTAGCATTTGGGTATTTCTGAGTATAGTAGAGTTCTTGCGAACAAATCATCAGTGCACAATGTAAAGAACGCAGTTAATGTTGTTTGCGGTGGTAAAGTAGCTCTCTCGTGTACATTTCCTGGTGTAAAATACACACGCTGTCCATTTTCAAGATGCACTGCCAGATGAACAACTGTTGGATGACGCTCATGAATTAGAAATGAAAAAATACGCCAAACAGCTTCATTGCTACTTATGTAGCGTCCTAATTGATATTGTTCGATTTCATCTATTGGTGCTGATGTATTAGTGACTCCAAAAACGGCCATATCGCTTCCTTTGTTGACATATTTGCAAATGTATTTGATTGATTTCACTGAATTGCAGTATTCGACATTGATATGTGCTTTGAATGTCTTTGACTGTAGTGGTGAATACGACACAATCCAACGATTATCGACTTCAATCTCATTGTTGCGCACTTTTAGAGTTATTAATTTACCACCATCTTCCGTTGATCGTCCACGATACTGTGGGTATCCATCATTTCCAGTGATAGTTTCAGTGTGTAAATCTCTTGTATAGCGTTTAGTGCATTTTCCATCCTTCATGCAAGGGGAATTGTTGTTAAGCGCACCACATGGCCCATGAATCATGTTTTTGGTGACGACTTCAAATAAGCCTGGATCAATGTCAACATCAGGTATTTCTGCTGAGATGACCTCATCTATTTTATCTAGTGTAATTTTGTTGATTAACCAGATCAAAATGTGGGCATGTGGTAATCCTCTTTTCTGCCATTCAATGGAGTACATCCAACAGCGTGTCTCTCCAAAAACATGTTGTTTAACGATGAAATCCATCATTGATTTTAGTTTTTGTTTGAACACTCGTGCAATGATGTCATGACGATCCGAAGGCGATTGTCCAGGCAACAAAATTTCTTTAATTTCAACCCACGTAGGATTGCAGGTGAATGTAATAAACAAATCTGGACGGCCAAACGCGCGGACATAAGTCATTGCGTCTTGTGCGTACTCATACATGTGCCGTGGACTTCCTGTGAATGTAGCTGATAGTATGACCATTTTCCCTACTTCATTAGAATTTACATCATTAGCAATTGCATCACGGAGATGAACATATTCCTCTGATCGTAGTTTGGTTTGGTTCATTAGAATAAACAACAGTCGTTCGGTCTCAATTTTTGCATACATAACTACAATGTATTGATTACACAACTGCCGACATTTCAAAATGTGATTTTCTGTGTTTTCACGAATCATTAGTTGATAAGCATAGTAGTTCATGGCACTTTCTTTCTTATTAATATCCTCTTGTGTTTGTGGGTGTCTCATTTTGATATTGAAGTGATATCCATCTTCTCCCAGTGGAAATAAAATTGTATACTGCAACGCGTCGTATGATCGATGGGTTTCGGAGACTCTCTGAAGATTGCCATTTCTGCGGTGAAGTACTATGTCACGTGAGTTAAATTCTTCACCAACTATAACGATCGCTACTTCATTAATTTTTGGTGCGTTCTATCGTCTTTCATGTTGGCCAACTGGTGTTTTGTCAGCCATAATGACAACGACGTGATCAACAGTTGGCATTCGCTCTAGGGCAGTCTTGAATAGTCGAACTAATTCATTATGTTGAACGAACAAATTTTGTAGCGAAGCAACAATTTCTCGACTTATTCCAATATTGCATCGACAACGTTGATCGAATTGCTCATCAGTTGTTCCCATAAAATATATTTGGCGAAACTTGTGGTCTGAGTCCGGGAGTGGTAGAAGCGATCCGGTACGGTGGTAAATTTGTCCTTGAACTTTAAACGTTGGCATATAATTTTCACGTATAATTCTTGTTGCTCCGAACGATGTCATTTGAAAACTTGAGTTGTATTTGCATATGTTTGTCAAGAAGTGCTTCGACTGGGCAATATATCCTGATACCAACGTCAACAATGGTTCGGGTGGTAAATTTAATTCTGGCAATTTTACTTTTCCACCTGCGCAGCACATTCCTAATGTTTCATTTTTGAACTTCAAGGCTCGGCAAAATGTGCATAAAATGTCCATTTTTCCAATGACGACACTTCGATGGGCACTATATTCATAATGCGCATCATAATGGAACGCAGCAAGACACAAATCAGCGTCTAGTGTTCTTCTAGCTTGAGCATTACGCTCTCGATTGTTTAATAGTCTTGCTTCTCGTTCCTCATTTGTTTCATTTGCGCGAACTTGAGCTATCCGTAACCTGTCTCCTTAAATTCTCGCTTCTCGTTCCTCATTAGTTTCATTCGCGCGAGCTTGAGCTATCCGTAACCTCTCTCCTTCAATTCTCGCTTCTCGTTCCTCATTAGTTTCATTCGCGCGAACTTGAGCTATCCATAACCTAACTCCTTCATTTCTCGCTTCTCGTTCCTCATTGGTTTCATTTCCTCGGGCTTGAGCAGTTTGTGTTTGCACAGCTTCTAACCTTGCTTCCCGCTGCTCGTCTGTTTCTAAAGATCGTATAGCCCTTTTCCTTTGTGATTCTTGTGTGCATCGGCCAATATTTTTTCTTTTGGGTGGCATAACTACTGTTAACGAAGACCAAAGAACTTAAGTATATTGTTTATATTGAGTTAGGTTATTTCTAAGTTCCAAATAAAATGTAAGCTTAAACCCTAATGAAACTTACTAAACACATGAACAATAAAAATGTGAAAATCTAAAAAGTACTGATAAAAACTCTTTGTTTTACGTCATTTCGTTTCAAAGAAAAATATTAAACAAATAATATCTGATAGTTTTTTCTTTAAATAACACAAAACCAACAAATCACAATACCTTCAAAACTCACAGCTGATATTTTTTACCTTCAAAACTCACAGCTGATATATTTTGGGTTAACATGTGTTACTATTCATTCTGATGGATGGTTTCTTAACGCATAAAGGACAAACAGAAGACAGACATGTATACATTATTTTTTTTTTTTTTTTTTTTTTTTTTAATATACAGTAAACCTTTTGTTTGCTTTTACCTAATTTAAAAAAAATGGTAATTGTGAAGAATCGTAAAAAAACTGATTCTAATAATAAGCCCAATAAATGGTATTTTGGTTCATTGTAGGCCTAATCTAAAATTATGATCAGTTTTTGATAAAAATCAGCTGTTTTATATAATAGTTATATTACAACCAATGTTTGAATTGAAATAAAATATAGTAAGCATTTTTTGTTGATTTGAAATAAATATTTTTTTTAAATATACAGCAAACCTTTTGTTTGCTTTTACCTAATTTAAAAAAAATGGTAGTTGTGAAGAATCGTAAAAAACTGATTCTAATAATAAGCCCAATAATTATTGGTATTTTGGTTCATTGTAGGCCTAATCTAAAATTATGGTCAGTTTTTGATCCATATCAGCTGTTTTATATTATTATTATTATAATAGTTACGTTACAACCAATGTTTGAATTGAATTAAAATATAGTAAGAATTTTTTGTTGATTTCATAATTATAAAAATTTTTTTTAAATATACAGTAAACATTTTTTGCTTTTACATAATTTAAAAAAAAAACTGGTAATTGCGAAGAATCGTAAAAAACCTGATACTAATAATTAGCCCAATAATTGGTGTTTTAGTTCATTGTAGGCCTAACCTAAAATTATATTCAGTTTTTGATCCAAATCAGTTGTTGATCCAAATCAGCTGTTTTAAGTTCTTCATACGAACAGCTGTTTTTTGTGCCCCTGATAAAATCAAAAGAAATCTTTCTTCTTCTTCCTTAAGATTGACCTTCCATAAGATTAACATTGAAAACACTGGGGCGTAGCCCTAATGTCCTAGGATTTCGGTAAATGGCCTAAAACCTTCCCAGAGTTAACCTGTGTTACTATGCAAAATTTCAAAGCAATCGGGTGGACGGTTTGGTAACGCATAAAGGACAAACATACAAACGTACATACATTGAATTTTATATATATAGAAAATGTATTAACCTGATTGCATTTTTTCTTATTTTATTCTGTAAAAAATATTAAATACAATTTTAATGACTGCTTTTTAGTTATATGATTTAAAATGTATTACCAAGATAGCTTTTTATTTTAAATTTTTGTCAGTAAAAATTTATATAATTATACTTTTCTTATTATTGTAAATTGCAAATTAATGACAAAATCATAATGTTTTTGAAAAGGTTAAGATATATTCTTACAATTTAAAATGTTGAAATGTGTAACTTAAGTATCATTTAAAAAAACTGCAAATCCAAAAAATATTTTAATACATCTATTTTTTTTAAATGAGGTGACTTGTACGACGAAACATACATCTTTCATGGTAGCGTGGCGTTTTTGTACTATAATGACGTCATTGGACAGGGAACGGGTCGATGGGTTTGAGTTTGTTTACATGACTATGAGGCAACCTTTACTATCTAGTGACCTTGGGCTACTGTCTCTGAATAGGAGTACACTATAGCTTGCTCGTCCATTCCCAACTAACATTTGTATAATATATAAAACAATATTCAGCACCTACAAGTTAAGCCTTATATTGCAAGAGTTTCTGCAGTTAAAATATAGTGCTTGCGTAGTTTTATGGTGACATGTTTCCCGCCTATAGCCCCTCAACGTCTAAGGAAATTATACCCTGGACTAATTTATTTTAAATTTGCTTTCATTCATCGACAAGATTCGGCATCATACTAAATACAAAATCAAAGGAGAAATTACAAAAATATAAACATGATAAATATACAAGTTTTCCCAGCCTTTTTAATTAATGAACTAACGTTTAAGCTTACTGACATTTATTACCTAGTTTAAGCCTTCTCATTATCTAGTTTCCAAATGTGTGTACATTCTTTTTTACATACTTAAGCTATATCAGACTTTTAAAACAAAAAAATACTAAGTTTAATAGTATTTTCATTTTTAAAGTAGTATTTTTACAGGTATTTGGTTTTAATGTTATTAAAGGGTAAAAAATACTACAAAATTTTAATATAATAGAATTAAATTATGTATAAAACATTGTAATATATTAAAACAATTTTACTGAAATAAATAGTATTTGTTATATATGTAATACTATTTTAATTCAATTAAACTTAGAAAATGTTCAATCTCCTTTCATCTTAAGGCGGCCAGTCATAAGAGTTTCATTGTTGACCTCTACTTTTAAGACGACTATTGTTCGATAACAATAGGCCATTCTCATTAAGCCTTCTTGAAACCGTCTATAGGAGGTTCATTTGTATAGTCAAGCAAAATTATTAATATAGAATAAATATATGAAATTAAAGGATTTTTAATAGTCGGTTGTAAACAAAATATAGCTTTAGTTGTATAGCTTAGACTAAGCCTACTGTTTTAAAATGTATGCAATATTTGTGTCAACTATTGTCTGTAAAACCCCGGAAGGGACACATTTTCTCAGTACGTCGATAAGACCATTTTGAAACAAATCCAATCCATTTTGATTTTATTTTTGTTTTTCTTTATGTAAATAAAATAATTAATATACGGATTTTTTTAATACACCTATTGTTTTGTTTTTATGTTATACATAACAGCTTCATGCTAATTTGTAATATCATGGGTACAAGCGGCTTCGCTCGCACAAATGAATGAAAGAAATATCGTGTAAATATTGACAGTTCACTGGCCTAACAATGTAAAGTAAGTTTTGTTAAAATCAATCTATGTTTTCCATTTATGTTTACATACATGATCAGCTATGCTCCAGTATGACCAAAAACCAGTTTGTTTGAGGTAGGTACATTGTTTATGTGTACTTTATACTTGAAATATATTTTACGAACACTATTTTAAACCCTAGACGCAAATAATAAAAATGCAATTATTTCTTATTCTATATATAAATATTTATAACTTAAGAGTTATATGTAAAATGTCCCTTCGATGGTCCAGATACGTATGGAATATTCCAGAACATTCTCGAACCTTCTTGAATATTCAATAACATTCTGTAACATTGTACAACATTCTCCAAAAGTTTCGAAAATTTTGTCTGAAGCATTCTGGTATATAATAGAACATTCTGAAAGCTTCTAGTACGTTTAGGAACCTCCTGGCCAGTCACGCCACTTCAGCACTCGATTGTCAGCTGATTCACCGCCTTCCCTTAATTTCACCGTAGGCCTCTCTGAATCCATTGGTGCGATTCGCTTTTTTGACACCCATACCTCCAGACCCAACCTTTGCAGTTCCAAACCGAAACATTTTCCCTGAAACGGATAGAAACGAAGTTTTACCTTCCTCCGACCGACCGTTTTCAAGTTGGATCGTAATAGCTCTTATTTTCTTCAAAAAGTCGGCTGACTAGAGTTATTCAGCTGACAGCGAACAAAGAACTAGGCATTATCCAACCTTGACCTTGCGCATGTACAAGAAATTATTTGAGTTAGGGACATACCTGTGCAGATATTACGTCCAGCACGGCTTTCAAATGTTTAATCTGAGACTGGCACAAATGTTACAATTAATTAGCATAGTGTAAGGCAAAGAACAAGGAGGATCTACTAAATAATAGAATTGTATCCACTAAAAAATATCTTATATACAATTAAATGCATTAAATGTTATTTTGCATTTGATTGTATGTGCATTTGCGAAGATAAAACTTAAAATTATGAAATGCAAGTAAATATACATAAAACATACTATTGAATGTAATATATTTTGTATGCATAGATGTCATTCTACATGATTCTTTTATATTACAGCATACATTTTAAAAATATCAAACGAATGGTAAATAAAAATCTAATTAATATTAATCTTTATACTAAGATCAACTACTAAGCAATTTTTAAAACTGTAAAACTTAAATGCAAATATTATACTGGTATAATATTATGTGTTAACTAGATACTAAACATTTTTAGTTGCCTCAGTTTATAAACTTACTTAAATCAGTAAACTGTAATTATATTATGGATGTGTATAGTTATTATTTCATTTGATATCGTAACACAAACAATAAAATAATCGTCACCACTTTAGAGAATTAATTCGTATTTAAATTCATATTGTTAGTCTATTAACGCACTCCATCAAAGAAACCATTTTGTCTTGATTTTTCTGAATAACTCATATGTGTAAATAAACTAACCTACCATAAAACAAGACTAATTTCAGATTTTAAAAACATAAGATATCATTATTCAAAATGTAATACATACTCATCATGCGTTTAAAAATGTATTAGGCAGTTATAGTACCATGTGAGTATATAATGAGCACTTATGGACATCCTTGCATAAATCGTACAAATTGTTCAAACATAATTTCAGCATAAAATATCTAGTAACGTATAAATTCTTAAAATTTAGTGCTACTTGGAGTGAATGTTTATTTGTTAAATTAATTTAATACGAACTTAAAATGTTATTACTTTTACAAAGTCATAAATATTTGTTTGCAATATTTCTTTGAGCACCTTCAAAGTTATTTCATATTATTGTATCAAATATTATATTATTGTTTGTTGTGTTATTAATATATAAAACTGTCATAATTGATTTACATATTACATACACATCTAGTATTCCTTAAAATTACATCAAACTGTAAAAATATAATGCTGGTTTCTTTTATTTTCCGAACTAAAATAGAAATGTATAGAAACAACATTGAACAATTTAAATAAACAAACACTTATTTGGCGTGAATACATGTTTGGTTAATCTTTGTTTTTTGTTCTTTGGTGATATCTTGATAAACATTAAGGCAACAAAGATTTATTTATTTTAGTTAAATTGATCCTGGGAATACGTGCCCTTAAGGTCTTGCACCAGCCTATTGATAGCGATAGCGCTGAGAAAAGGACAGCTGTTTACTAAATAGTTCGATTCGATTATTTGCCAAAATTCTGTAAATCCCAATACTTGAACATTATGAAACAAACCCACGAAGCCATACACATTTGTATTTAGCTTATTTATTGTTTGTACAAATATCAAAATATATTATTATAAATATTAAACAACTTTTTAAATAAACAACTTAAAAGCATTAGTTAAGTACGTTTTACTAGTAGGTTTTACTACAGAATGATTCCAGGTACCACTTTACAGTTATATTAAAACACACACAAACATAAATGTTCTTCAATTTAAAAACGCAAGTTTAGATTTAAGCTGACTCTCTGATTTGTATACACAGAATTGGAAAATTCATTCAGAAATTATAAATCCCCTATATACCTATTGTTGCCTTCATATTGGCATTTAAGACTTCTTAAATTTATTCAAAGTATTGATTTGATATAGACAGTAACATAGCACACTGTGTTTGATTCATCCATATGGTAAAATCAACCATACATTCTAGTTTTCTATAATTAGTGTCATTTAATAATGATGGATACTGAATTTTGAAGATAAAACATGTTCCAATAAAATAGATAAAGTATTTGAATGTTTATTTCAAACCAAAAATCCTAGAATTAGTAGTAATGAACGATGATAGGTCATAGACGAATTTAAATTAGAGCTTTTACTGATTGGAAAAAAGTAATATATAAACTGAACAGCTCATAAATTAACGGTAATAGGTTTAGTAGGCTTTTGCAGAAAATTTGACAATGTGTACGCTTGTTGTTTAACTTCATAATTTTTTTTCTTTTCAATAAATATAAATAGTTAACTTGTAGAATAAATAGCAAATCATTGCAAATTTCATAAAACTTAAAACTGACATTTTGTAGTTTAAATGATAGTGTTTTATAAATCATCATTTGATTGATCTACGTGTTTCAAATATGCTTAAAATATAGTTTAAGAGTACATAATTGTTGCGAATGGACTTTCTTAAAAAAACTATTTATTTGATTTAGGTATCCCGAAGAATACTATAAAATAAGGGTAAATATTGAAATATATAAAACAAAAGTTGTTTGTCCCCAACAGTTAATCTCAGAGAAATCTTCAAATGGGGATTCTTTTCGCATTTTTGTATGCTCATGACACGATGCTGCAATTACAGCAGCTTTATTGTAAATGGACAGACGAAACAAAACTTTCCTTTCGATTGAAGTCATGATCCGGTTAAAAATACTGTCAATTGTTGGTGTGTTGTAATGAATAACTGCATTTTCTTAAACTCTATTTAAATAATCATGGTACCTCACTCTGATAGTGTTGTTTCATTTAAAACAATTAACTATTTGTGTAACGTTCACACTAAATTTGCCCGATTACTTCTTTTTGACCTACA
>JAGFPH010004743.1:48701-64285 GCA_018207615.1 Philaenus spumarius
TGATTCATTGACATTAGCTATGAGGCACTTCCCGTAATCTTACCCCCCTCGACCTAGTACTTGAATTTAAGCTCTGGACGAGAAACTTTCAGAAAAATCGCCAAAGGTTATCGTTTTTAATTTTGAAAGTACCTTTTGGGCGGGAAATATTTTTAAATTTTTTTAATTTTTCCACTTTGATCGCATTTTGTAAGAAAACGGTAAGAGATAGCAAAAAATGTGAAATACAAAAGTTGTAGAAATTTTAATTTCAAAATGACTATTTTCCATCAGATTTAAGATCCGATCATCCTTTTAGGCACTATTCATCCGAGAAGGGAGGCTCCACTTAACGTCTTTCTACTTATATAAAGCTAGGAAGTTCACTGATTCATTCACTGACATAAACTATGAGGCACTTCCCGTAATCATACTCCTGTCAACCTCATACTTGAATTAAAGCTCTCGACGAGAAACCTTTAGTAAAATTTCCAGAAGTTAAAAGTTTTGAGTTTTGAAGGTACTTTTCGGGCGGGAAAAGTAAAATGGTTTAAATTTGTTCACTTTGAGCTCGTTTTGTAAGAAAACGGTAAGAGATAGCAAAAAACATTAAATACAAAAGTTGTAGAAAATTTTATTTCAAACTGTCGATTTTCCTATTTAAGCTCCAATCATCCGTTTAGCCGCTATTCACCCGAGAAGGAGCTCCGGCACCCAGTCCTTCAAATTTCCATGTTAATCTTATGGAGGTAATGTTTAATGAGTTTGAGTCAGCTGCCAAATAAAACAGCTGATATATGCTTGGTCACCCATATACAAAAAAAAAGTGCCAAAGATTAACGAGATTCTTTAGCCAATTTACCAACTGCGAGCGAAGCGAAGCAGCCATCTGAGGCCGTAGGCCAAGCCCCTAGTTATTTTATAGGATAGATCAAATCTCTAATAAAATAAAATAAATACAAATAACAATAAATATATATTACACTATTATTTAGGGAAGTAAGGAGCTTTTTTAACTCTTTTTATCAGACAAAATCATTTTTTATTTTATATCGTAATAATTGTTCATATTATAGTAGTATTGATTATAGTATTTCTTTATAGTAGTTGAGGTTGTAACTTACTATATAGTTATATTTTTTTATTAATTCAAATTTATACTTCTACCTGGCTGCCTTGCAACTAACTAATTAGTGTACATGAATATTTATGCAGTATTGTTAGTGTTAAGTAGTAGAGTCATAGTTATCAGATACTAAAACTTACCAAGTTATTTATGATTACTGTAAAACTATTATCACTGTAATTCTTACCTTAGTTTCACGTCACAACAAACCAAACAAATGTAAGTAATGTTAACCCCATAAGAAGTTGTTCACTATTGCTTTCTTCTCAGTTCTACATTTAACCGGGGTTTTCTTGGGTAATTTAATGAAAATATAACAACGTTTTAAGCAAATATTAAAACTTAAGTACAAAATAGAAACGATTGTTGACGAAACGTACATATGCTTGAAAGTTAATTAATTTAAGTTAGTATTTAATGACAGTATTTAGATTGCAATAGTTTGCTAATATTATAATTTATAATTATATAATTATAATTTTATAAGCGTCCGTAATTCTATAAATACATTTACACAGTATAGCTCCAGGTAGCACTTGTTTTAGATCCATAACCTCTATAACCAGTAGTGGATTAAATAATGCCATCAGAATAGTACTAAGAGGCCAGAGATGGAGTAGACAAACAAACCAAAGGTTACTGATAAGGAATATGCACAAGTTAAGGTCCACTGTGTTAACAAATTTCGTTACTAAGCAACTTCACGGATACCTTTTGTTTGATATAGAACAATCTACACCCGAAGATCTGAAATAGAGAATTGTATTTTTCCAACGGAATATTCCAAAAATAAATAAATATTAATACGTATTTGTCATTATTTAGTCACAATGTCTTATTTTATGAAAATAATATGCAAATCTTATATTCTTCTACGTTTTTGTTTAGTGATTGTATAAATCTTTTTTCTGTATCATATGTGCCAGGTTCTAATTTTGTAAATAGTTTGTCAAAAAATAAGGGATTGAACTATTACTCGGAAGTGTTAAATTAGTCCTTCATTGTCTAAATTTACATGAACAGTTGCTGCAATCCACGAATTGAAATGTAGTGGATAACCTTTCCACTTAACAAATACTTTCATACTACGGCCTTTACCTTTCTTGTCAATTATTTTGTAAATTTTTGATTTGGAAGTAACGGATAGGCGCGTTTTATAACTTTGTTCATTGTAAATACTTCTTCACTCCATTTAGTTTTGAAAACAAGGTTATTCTTTAAAATGTATTTTGTTTGTGTTTTTGACAGTTTTACAAGCAATAAAAGTTTATTGCATTTAGTTAAATTTATCCTGGGTATAAAGTTATGAACCTAATAGGGGTAAAGGATTTATTCTAGACGTCTAATATTTTAATTCGATTGATTTACAGATGTGTGTAACTTCCAAAAATTTATCATTCTGTTTACACAGGGAGTTTGGAAAGTCCACAAAATGTTATTTTCTGCTGATTTTTCACTTACATTTTATATTTGCTGCCTTGAAAAATCGCTGTCTAAATGTTTCTAATTTTGATGAATGCATTATACCGATTAAATTTGATTTGCTATTTTCAAAGGTTTATTTTACAATTAATGCATTTTATACTGGTAACTCAGACGCTGAGCCATGAAATATTCAACTCTGAAAATTACCTTTGTTCGGAAGAAGTGTATCAATATTTCTCTAAATGTCAAATGGTTAGGTAGTTGTTTATTTACTTTTCTTTATTAAATATATTCCCCAATGTCTAAGAAACGATCGATACATCCACCATAATATTTGGTCGGCACGCAACTCTCCTGAATCTTTTTGTTTAAAAGGTAAAAAGTAATAGAAATTTAACCTTGCAGAACATAACCATAAAAGAATAAAAACATACCTCAAATTCTCCCAAAACATTATTTGAGGCCTAACACTTCAATGACAAGTCGTCATCCTGAATGAAATTTGAACTAAAACTAACAAAATAATGTTGTTGAAAAGCTTTATGAACAATACACATATTTTAATGACAATATGTATTCTTTTAATATTCGTCAAAATAATTTGTTATTATTATCAAAGCTTGATTACCAGTTACCATTATACATATTTTTAGCTTGATATCATCATCAACATTGTCCTAAGAGTGTCCTACACAGATTTCTTAAGGAAGGTGGATATTTCAATCAATCTATACATTCATAGATGTAAAAGGTCGGGTAGTTCTGATTTTTGGTATGTTGTATAGGGGCACAGTTTAAAATTCTAAGTTTTCGAACTCGGCTGTGCTCTGCGCGCTTCACTGGCACCGAAAACACCAATTCTTTTGACTTTTTTTCTAATTTTAAGCAAGAAGGACTGGTTTGACAAAAAAATCATTTAGTACTTTTTTAATTTTGTAAAGAACAGTAAATCTGCCAATATGTTAAATGAAAATCATTTTCCTGGGGATAATACTTTTTGAGTTATAGAAATTCAAATTGCGAGCAAATTTTCAAAATTTTCAAAAATTTAAGTTTCTACGTAGTATTTTTGTTTTTCTACTGTAAAAATGGGGTTTTCAGCAAAACTGATAAGAACTGACATTAAAGTAGAGAAATGTAACTTTAAAATATGACCAAAATGCGATTTCTACTATGAATAGCTTCTGAGACATCTGTTTGAATATTGTACCAATCTGTTGAATCGGCATTATCAAATACGAACTGTACAAAAGCATTGTCATCTTTAACCAGTTTTTCAGGAGGTAGGATTGCCAATGTTGTCAGGACCAAGGTGTCATTGCAACTGGACGAGAAACCTAGATTTGGCAGTAGTTCAATGAGGTTCTTTGGTCCAAATTTTTGGTAAAATACACACCAACCCCGCTCGAGGATAAAAACGAGCGCGGTCGAACTGCAACTATTAGGGCATGTGACATTACGAAACATTTCTTTTTCTTCTTATCCAGACTACTACGCTTTCCTTTGAGGAAGAGAATTTCAAAAATTCTTAGTACTGATTTAGATATTAAAGAATCAATAGTTTCAAAGCAATTATCTGAAGGTGTCTATTCATTTGCTTCATATGTTCGAATATCTCCTAACATTAGTTCAGCTGCAGCTTCAATAACTCCCATTTTTTCTTTTTCAAGGTCCAATTTTTTCTTCTCATACCAAGCAGAAGGTAGTATTTTGTGCCCAATATTTTTGAAACATACGATAGTACTTTTTGTGGCTGTTTCAGCCAATTCGTTGTTTAATTTTCATTTGCCATTCATCACCTCGTATATCAGCGGCTTTCAGTATATATCTTTCATTGAATTTATTTCCACTGTCATCACATTATTCCTTTTCAGCTTCTCCCTTTTCTGAGCTACAAGGAATTAATTCGTTATCTCTTCTCACAAAGGAAACAACACTCTTGAAAATTTAACGTTTCAGTAGAAATTCTTGTCAATTTCACAGGCTTAGTAACCAAACTTCCCCGACGAAGAGATGCTGCTATCAATTTCGGATTGATGTGACGTTTTTTTCAAGTACTGGGAACAGACACTTGTTTCACACATTTAAGAAAATCATGAACCAATTTTCCTAGCAACGCTCGACTTCAGGACAGTTTCTATTCCCTTTTCCTTCACCACTTCACCCTCATTTAAACTAGTTTTACAAATAAAGCACAAGTCTGAGAAGGTTGAGGGTCCCACGGTGCACGGTGGTTGAGGAACCGGACATGTTGCAGTCACTTAAGTTGCACTTCGTTATTTCACCCAATAAAACACTTTCAATAAACATTCACTCGGGGCCTTATAACTGCCTCGCTTTAACACTTAAATAATGATTTTAATACCATCACAGAAACAATAATTTTTTAAGCTGGATTTTGAGCAATCGAAATGTAAAATAACATATTTAGTATTACAGTATCCACTAACATATTTTTTTACATTATCCTTTAAAATAATTGTATGTGCAATTTAACTGATTGCGGCACATATTAAAACAGTCTCTGAATAAACATAATCTACATATTAACCATTATGATGAATCAAATAAGTATAGCAAACCCGTAAGATTTAACTGTAAAACCCAATTTTAATATGGATTTAAAAACACAAATTTTTGATAGTGCACGAATATTTAAAATGTCCACTATTAATTCGTAACAGTTTTTTTACCTTATTCAGTATTTTATTTAATTTATTTAAAAAACTGAAAACATATTCAATAAAATAACTAATGTATTAAAATAAATAAATAACGTTTTTTAAAATAAAGTTCTTGAAAATTAACATAATTTGTAAGTAATTCAAAATAAATTAAACTAAGTGTCAATGAAGTGAATCATTATCAAATCTTATTTATTATTTAAGCGGCTGATTATATGATTGTAAAACATTTAGGAAAATATTGTTATACTCAACCCTTGGTAGTTGAGGAACCAAACGTATTGTAGTCACTTAAAAAAAGCACACCATGCGACGAAACAATTAAACACTAGAAACTGTATTACATTGCAATTATGTATACAACCTAAAATTCAAGGTACGAAACTGTACTTATAAAAGCTACTCGTGATATGATGCACAAATAATGTGATGATAACCACTCAGATTTTCGCCACAAGAAAACAAAAACACAAAGGACAGCTAGCACACAACTAGCAATTGATCAGAGATAATAATATCAAGAGATAAGACATAATAATATCTGGAACTAACCCACCCCACAACTGTTTCTGTGTAGGGGAGTTCGTAGAATACATCCTCTTCTTCGCCCTTCACCACCGTCACCAATCATTTTCATTCAAACACCCCATTTTAACATGACCCAGGATGAGTCCTCTACCACGTTCTGTAATATAAAATTTATATTCTGGCACCTTCAATAAGTCTGTTCGGCTATCCACCAATAATGTAGGAAGATACATTATATTATGTAACTAAAACTATCAGCCTTTTAACCGCTTCGTCATAATATCTATTAAAGATAGGAACGCCACTTTGGTCACAGATTAAAGTTAATTTTTTCTAATTTATAGTTAGTCCTTATAAATTTTACTGAAAACCCATTTTTTCATATTAAAAAAGCTCAAATACTCTATGAAAACTAAACATTTAATTTAAAAACAAAATAATTTCCTCGAAATTTTAATACCTGTAACTCAAACAGTATTTTATGCAAAATTTTTTATTTTCATAAATATAAACTCTTTCATGTAAAATGCATCTAATTTGATGTGATTTAATGTAAGTAATTGTACACTTGTGCAAACAACTTTAACTTTTGCATTCTTGGAAGTGTACCCAAAGTTCAAACAGCTGTATCTCAGAAGCTATACATGGAAAAAACAACATTTTCATCACATATTAAAGCTACATGTATCTACTTTAAAAGTTAGTCCATATCTGTTTTGCTGAAAACCCTTTCTTTCGCTATGTAAAAACTAAAATTTTTTAAGATTTTGAAAATTTCCTCAAAATTTTAATGGCTGTAACTCAAAAAGTATTATCCTCAAGAAGATGATTTTTATTTTAAATTGTGGCAAATTAACTTTTATTAAAAAAAGTACTGAATGATTTTTTTATCAAACCAATCCTTTATGTTAAAAATTTAAAAAAAACTAGAACAAGGTCAAAAAATGGGTGGCGCACGCGGAGCAAGGCCGAGGTCGAAAACTTGGTATTTTAAATATTTGTATACATACAATATACCCAAAAATCCAAACTGCTCGACTTTTTTCATTTAATCTCCCGTTTTGGGTTACGGATTGACTGGACTGGGAACAAATTATTGCTTCTTCATTCATAAAGAAAAATTAAGTGTACAAAATAAATAAACTTTGTTTTAAGAATTAGAAAAGGAAAACTTATAGAACTATTGCAAATTTCAGGAAACATAAAACATTTATTTTCAGATTTTATGGCAGGTTGTATAAATCATCCTGTATTTCAATGATTGATCCACGCAGGTTACACACATATTGCACATATAGGTCATAGAAATACATATATTTTGCATAGTTTCTTCAAAAGGTTACGATGTATTGATTGATTTATTTGCCTCATTCACGACATACGCAGTTCAGTAAAGCTGAAGTATACAAATGAGTTGTCCTACACTTAGACTACATATTCACAAAATACATTAACATTTTAATAAATTCAATGGTTTGAATTAGTTTGAACAATAAATGTACAAGATATAAAAAAAAATAAAAGATATAAGACATGATTACGGACCAAACAACAATGGTATAGCCTCAAGGACTTCTTGTCCAAGTACTCTCTTACTGAGTAAAATGCCCGCTCAGTGAATTATCTTTTAAATTTTTTCTCAAATTCACACTGAGAATCAATTTCTTTCAAATACTGAGGCAGTCCATTGTACAACTTCAAACTTGATTAATACACTCCATGTTCAAACACTTTCAGTCTATGAATTAGATATTGTAGTATTTGCTGACGGAAGGAATATATATTATTCACTATACTTCAAATTACAAATTATTATTATTATTTTTTTTAGGCGAAATATTTTTATGAACTCTACAGAATTACCATAGAGTTCATATCTGAGGTGTGAGTAAACATAAGCATAATACGCCGTCTTAGTTGTGGCATAATTGCAAGTTTTTGAGATTGCACTAAGTACAAAGCAAGCAGAGTTACGTTTATTTAAAAGATAATGTATATGATATTTCCAGTTGAATTTCTCATCAATATCGATTCCAAAGAGTTTTGAAGAGTCAGTGCTTGTAATAATGGTTTCTAAAAAAGCCAAACAATTTTATTTCACACATTTTGATACAAAATTAATCATTTGTGTTTTACTTTCGTTTAATTTTAAACCGTTCATTGA
The DNA here is from genome assembly GCA_018207615.1 of Philaenus spumarius. Lineage (NCBI taxonomy): Eukaryota > Metazoa > Arthropoda > Insecta > Hemiptera > Aphrophoridae > Philaenus > Philaenus spumarius. Next base: position 56,608 of record JAGFPH010004743.1, read on the forward strand.
AAACCAGTCCTCAGCCATTGTTAATGTCAATGACAAGGATTTCTCTAAATCTTTAATGTTTTCTCCAGAAATTATCATATTGGTATCATCAGCAAAAATACAGCTTTAGTTTCACCAACTGTATTAATTTACATAGATCATTTACATAGATTTACATAGGTAAATAATTTACATAGATCAAGATCATTAGAGGTCTGGATCATTAAGCCCTGGAGAACCCCTCGTGCATCGATTTTACCAAGACGAATTATAAGACTTACGAGAGTCTGTTTTTAATACTCATTGCCTTCTGTTAGCTAAATAACACTGAAACCAACCGTTTGCTATTCCACGACACAGTCAAAAACCTTAGAGAGATCACACAATATGACTGATGCAACATCATATCTTTTGTCAATTGAACGTATTATAAACTCAAGAAGTTCATAAATAGCAGATTCTGTAGAAAACCCTTTTCTGAAAATGAATGTTCTGATAAAACGTTATATTTATCAAACAAATTTAGAACTCTGGTCATCATTAGTTTTTCAAATATTTTAGACAATACTGGTATAAGGGCTGCAGGGCGGTAATTAGTGATGTCGGCCTTGTCACCCTTTTTAAAGATAGGTTTAATATGAGTATACTTTAGTTTCTCTGGAAAACACCTAGTTCAAATGACTTATTAATTAGAAAGGATATGGGTTTTGCAATAATATGCGAAGATTTATTTAGTACTAAGGTAGGAATAACATCCTATCCCACAGATTTAGTATTCTTTACTTTATTTATAAACTTATGAACTACGTTGGGGATGGTAGGGCTAAAAAACAACGAATTTGGAAAGGATTTTTCTTATTTTTTAATGCATTAGTCATGCTGTCAAGATTTTCTTTGAGATTAAAATTATTTAAAACCCAACAAAAAAAAAAAACAATCTATTGAAAATGTCAGTAATTTCATGTGGGTTATCAAAAACGGAATCTCCACTGTTAAGCTTAGTATTATCATCTCATAAGGCACTAATACCACCCGTTTTCCGCCGCACGACTTCCCAGATTGCCGATTTATTTTCAGCTCTTTTGATGTTTCTGTCATTCGCCATACATCTCACAGCCCGTATGACTTTCCTCAATATTTTACAATATGTTTTATAAAAACTACTAATTGCAGGGCAGCCAAGGGAGCGCAGTGTCTCAAACAACATATTTTTTCTCTCACATGCCACTTTAATACCTTGTTATCTAAGGAAGTCTCATAGTTTTATTTCTAACCTTTACAAGTTTTGGTGGGAAGGCTTCTTCAAATGATTTACTCTTCCATGAAGGTGACAAAGCTTTTGTTCAGGTCAGACCAAGGAAAACCAATTGGGAATAATTTATTATTTTATAGAATAGAATTAAAATATTTAATTATCGGTTTATTAAATAACCTTTTATACCGAAAAATAGGGTTAGTAATTTCTTTGTGTTTGAACGTCTTCATCTGAATTTAAAGTGCTTTGTTATCAGACAGCAAGGTTCATACAATTCATATTTGACTGGTGTGATATTTGGAAAGATATTATCAATACAAGTTACAGATCAGCCACTACCCTAGTAGGGGTAACAAAATTAGGGAAAAGGTTACAGGATTGAAAAGATAAAGGAATTCGTTATTTTCTTTACTATTACTTAAGAAGTCATCAGTTCAACAGATGAAATTATGAACTTCATTTGAAATTAAATATGAAACAGGTTCTATACTTTAAATATTTAATGTATCAATATGCTCGACTTTAACACCGATTTTTACCAGGATAGAAACTCCGCCTCCCAACTTGTTTTTTCCGAGAAAAAACAAGAGATTAATTTATAACCATTTAAGTAAAATTTAATTAAATACTGGTGTTCATGTCTCAGACAAACATATAGGATGTAGGTTCTATGTTAAATTGATTCAAAAATACATTGAATCCCCAAATTTTATTAAGTACACTACCAATAAGTATAAGCAAGTTTACCGATGCCATATTTGTCCCTCCTTACCCGAGACCCAGCTAACCCCTCTTCCACCCCTGCAGCACCAAACTGTGTTTCCTCTCCCTCTGGCTCCTTTACGGACTCTCTCCTGGTAAAAACGTTTCTAAAGATAAAAAAAGAATTGTGTTCTTGATGGTGGACTAACTCTTGCTGAATACTGAGAGTCAGAGTGAGGTTTTGGCTTTACAAATAAGCTGTGTACTATAATACGTTTAGATAATTCAGGTGCTATTTTATTTTTCCCTGATTGTTTAAGGGGCAAGCCATGACGAGAATAATCGTGTCTCAAGACATACCCATTCACATCAAACAGAAAAGGTCTATCACAGTTAACAATTTCTATTAATAGTTTTATATGTGTTTATAGTTTCATAACCTTATTGAAACTATAAGTGCCCTTATTTACATAGGTTTATCATGCCAGTATGGTATAGTCGATACCATTGCAGTTGTATTAACTACACTTGCTATTGAGTTTTCGTTATTTATATAAGGTTAGAGGCACATCAGAGAGTACAACGACTTTTCTGTGCCTTGTTTTACATAACTTACACTTTTTTTGCTTTTATATATCTCTGCTCAGTCCTGTTTGAATCTTTTGTGAGTGAATTGAAATTTGATTCCCTTTTCATAAAAGTATTTTCTGATTGAAAGGTTTCTAATTTGAAATCAGGAAACTGACAAGAATAATTTATTTTATAAATTTTCTTGTGAAAATTATTTTAATTGTATTCACAATAAACAGGTGTGCTGGGCAAAGATCTACTATTAACAAGGTTGTCTGCGTTGTTGGCAGAGGAAAACTCTTTAATTTTCTTATTTCAGTCTTTAGTATATTATATTCTACCATTAACTAATTATTTCTTGCTTCTTCTGTAAGAACACTTTCTGTGAAAATTTGATAGATTTCATTTTGCTTGGAAAGCTGAATCTCCAACAATTAATTATCTTTATTACTATCTAATAACAAATATTCGAGATTGGAAATGTTTTCAAGAGAGCCACTCAGGCCGCTTAGACACTCCGATGCACCACTGCACGATTATTAGATTCAACAATATTTTAAAATACCTCGTAAAAGTCAATTTCCAGTGGATTCACTGCGTCATTAAAGTTATCCAAAGCAGCAAGGCAATCTATACCACCTTCAACATTATCTCTCATGGCAGCTCGCGTTTTTATCATGGCGAAAAACAGACCGTGGCAAAACAACGCGAAAGAGCGCTTTTACAACAAAAATTAATTAATTTTCTAATAAGCAAATAAGAAACCTATAACTACTTTTAACAATAAAAATAAAACTTACAAGTATTACACATATAATTATTATGGTATGGATAATTTCAATTAAATTAATTACATCAGACAAATAAAATAATATGGGATATTTCCTAAAGGCTAATATAAGTCTTTGCCCACAGTAAAAGCAAAATAATGAAAATAATACAATACACATTAAATACAATAAACTATTTATGAATGTTCTAAACAAAAGGTGTCAGATTTTGAATAATAAATAAAATATCACAATCAACAAGTAAATAAAAGCTTGCAACTCCAGTGATTACATCTATTGACACAGTTTTTTATCAGAATGTTTAGAGCTTCTCATAAATTTAATAGATTAAAATGAAATCAGGTCCTCAATCTCAAGGACAAGGTCCAAGTTTATATTGGTTAGCCTTATTAAGTCCGATCAACCAGTCTGTTATCTGATCCCCACCATCAATAATTTCTTGCAAAATGCAAAAGTCATTCAATTTTTATACTTTTTGTATATAGTTAAGACTCACGTAACTGTCCTAAAACTTCACCAAACTCTAATATTGGTGCACCAGTTTACTCTCTTGAAAGAAAACTACAATTCAATGCAAAATTTTTGAAATAAAACTTCAAATAAACCACATTTATTGAGCTAATGCTGGGAGCTCAGAAAAACACAGACTTGCATTGATTGTTGAATTCTTACATATTTGTTATAGGTACATACCAAAGTAAATGAGTTTAATTTGTATAGTTTACAAATATTCAATTTTTATTTGATGGTTTGAATCATTCCAAATAATATAAATAATATATTATTATTATTACTTTTGGTTTGGGTCGAAATAATATAAATTACACATTTAAGTTATAATATACTAAACACACTTAAGTTAGTATTTTGAATGCACATATTCATACAAATAAAATAACCTTATACTTAGGTTATTAAGTAATATCTTTGCATATTCTTATACTAAGGTAAAACTTCTCAGTTATTAGTATTTCGGTAACTGTATTATAGATCAAACTTTTCTGTTAATAACCTTTTTTGCTTTATGTAGTACAATCATAATAAAGATTCAATGTTAAAACAAATAGTCTCAATAAACTTCAACAAAACGTGTGCAATCAGTTGACAATCCTTAAACTATTTAACTATAAACTTGTTACAATTAGATAACACTGCTGTGATTGGCCATTATTGTTTAACTTTAAATAGTTCTGCCATGTTATTTGAAAGTATGCCTTATTTACGTGTGATTGGCAAAATATTTACGATATAATTTTTCAAATACAGTTAATATCATAAAATAATTTTACTAAAAGAGTTTTATTTTAGTTTTTTTTTTTTTTTTTTGCTTTTAAATACAGAACCACTTCAAGACCAGTTTCTTTTTTCCTGCTAATAATTAAATTTGCAACTTGCTTTTGTTACATTCCCTTAAAAGTACTTTGAGTTTCTACGTATTTTGAAATGAACGTAAGGGGCTCTTAATGACCTTCATGAATGCACATACAAATGGAATGCTACTGTTAGTAAAAGCAACAATGTTAACCGTTATTAAAGTCTTTTATGTATACTTCGTTCTGAGAAATTAATCAGTAATCAAATTAAATCTGTTTTAGTAATCTCAAAATAATGTTAAAAAGTTCGTTACGTTAATTTAACAAACAATTATAACAATAAGCTAAAATTATCTTTAGAATTAATAATTTACTGGCACATACTATTTATTGCAGACCACAGTAATTACACTCGTTTCATATTTATAATTACAAAATTTAAGTTAAAGGACAAACACAATTTTTTTGTAAGTTCTACAATTTTTTATTGAGTCTTGCCGACCAAGGTTTTGCCCGTGACGGCATTGACGAGGCAGTTTTACAGACTGAAGAATATTAGAAAACAAACGTGTTTAAAACATAGAACAGTTACTCACAACAAAGAAAAAGGAAAGATAGTGGAAGGGGGTGGGGTGAGTTTGGTCATAAGGTTGACAATGGGTTTAGTCAATGACTACATATCAATAAGACGAACAGTTTAAATGGGTAGAATTCAGCCCATTAAAGTAGGTATAAAAGTTAGTTCATGCACCTTGTCGCTAGGAGCTCTCAGTGCGCGTTTTGCAGGCCGAGTGTGTGACAAGAATGAAAAGAGAAGGAGAGACAGAGAGGTCCGACTGTCATGTGACCTTGAGCGCAGATTGTTGTGTCTCAGACAAGCTTTGGTAGCGTAGCCCCATATTTGTCAATGCGATTCATTTCCCACATTGTAATAGCAGTGTACTAAATAAATACATTTTAGTTGATTTTCTTTTCTAATGTTTTTTAAGTAATGTAAGTTTATAAATATGGTTTTAGTATGTAATATGGTTTATAGTGTAAATACTTTTAGTGTGTAAAGTAAATAGCTGCTACATTTTGCAATGCAGTCCTGTTCAAAAAGTGGAGGATCTAAATGTTCCTATAAAAACTGCAACAATACATCTGTGAAAAATAAAGACTTATCATTTTTCAGGTTTCCAGTGAAAGACAAAGAAATGTATGAATACATAAAGTTTTCTTTACTGTTGTGTTGTATTTGTGCGAGAATTAATTCTCGTACAAGTCGTAGGGAATTAATCAACATAAGAATCAAAGACTTTGTAAAGTTTATTAAAATGTATTGACAGTTAATTTTTAATGGGAATATGTAAGGACGAGGGTAAAAAGAGGGTTATTAAACAGGGTGCTTCATAACTCTTGCCACATATTGTTTTGGAATTGTTCTTGGGTACAAAGTAAACATCAAATCACTGTTAATTTGTCTAAAATCATTTTGGTTGTCCTACTGTGACCAAAATGTTTTTTTTTTTTTTAATGCATATCTACAAAATTACTAAACGAAATAATACCAAATTTATATCAACCTTTTGATAGTATTACCTAAATGGGAAAAAAGTTAAGTTGACGTGACTTCAATATTTTAAAAATGGCGACCGTTTACAACTTTCGAACGGAAATAACGAAATAAATAACTAGCCCTTTCCCGAAAAAATGTCAAGAATAACTTTTTTTGCAAATTGAATTCCCTATCGATTAAGTTCGTTTAAAAAAAATTGGTTAGAGAATAACGGACTTATGGTATTTTTCGCCAGACAGTGCATGCCCCTCTGTTATTTATCATTGCAATTATTAAATTTAATCAAATCAGTTTCATTTATTTTGACACATAAAGCTGTTTGTTTATACAAGTTTTTTTTTAAATTTATACTATTGGTAAGTTCTTTTAAGAATTGTTTCAGTTAACACTAAACTCGTAGGAGTCAGCTGATTTGAGTTTTGTCTGACTTATTGTTTGTGATGATATAGTAACAATCGGCAACAGCTGATACTGTTTTTGTTGACTTTATTATTGTTCTAAAAAAGCAACAAACAATATTGTACCCATAGTATTGCATTTAGAAACATTTTAGCATTAAGTTTATCGTGTTTTAAACTGTGTTTGCTTTATTAATTAACTATGGAAAGTTACACAAACGCTGAGTATTGCCTCCATTTTACCTCCTAAGTGAAATAGATTCTGCCAATAAAAATATTGCAAATATGGTTTAGTAACCAGGACTACTCTTAAGTACTTACTAATTGCATAAATTTAATACAAATTTGTGCAAACAAACAGTTTTATGGGTCAAAATAAATGAAACGCATTTGACTAAATTTATTATTGCAATAAAATATTATCGCCGTCCGATCCTGGACATCGCCCCCAAGAGGGGCGTGCACTAACTGGCGGAAAACGCCATTCAGGATATGATTCTAAGCGTAAAAATGATTGAAAAAATTCCTATGAAGGTATGTCCTAAAATGAGCGTTCCTTCTATCAGTCTGTATGAGATATTTTAATTAAAATTTATTAGTTAAAACCCACTAACAATATAGAGATGAAACTTTCCACGTAAGCGCACACGCTTGCAGACTTATTTAGTGTAAAAAATCTTTTTACCTTTCTAAAAGGTGGACATTAAAAGAGTTTGTAGATACGACCGTTTTAATGTTACTTGAATTTGTAAAATTTAATGCCTCAAACTGTTCCTTTACAAAACAAACAATTGTTTCAAACTGTCAAATTTCAAATACATATATTTACGGATTGATAGTCATGGGTTTGATTCCGAGTTTTTTCAAAATCAAGCCGTAGGTGCAGCAGGATTGAAGCACCTCAAAGTACAGTTAACCAGAAAAGCCCTAAATTCCCAATTATCAATATGTGCCCCCACCATTAAAAACGCGGGGGAAAAATAATTGTATTATTAACACACTGTTTTTTATGCACTGATTACAAATCTTATATTGCAATATTTCTGAAACAAACCAAGCGAACGTGAAACCCAAATTTGTTATTTGTCTACCATTTTTGACGAAACTCACTT
>JAGFPH010004743.1:69285-97750 GCA_018207615.1 Philaenus spumarius
CGAGCACTTTCTGAGCTGATTCCACTAGCAAAAATAACGAAAAAAGTTAATTTATTCATAGGTCTGGAAATGCTTCGTTAGAGAGTTACAGCTAGCGAAAGATTTCACCCGTGTTTCAGATTACTCACAGAAACGAATCCCTATTGAAATATGTAGGGCGTTAATTAAGGTGTAAAATTTAAATTAATTTAATTTAATTTACGTAAAATGAGCATATACATTTAATAAAATAAGTCCCAGTGCTGTAACTGCAGTGATTGTTAATACAGGGTATCTTGCAACCATATGAACAAACTTTATCACGTTATTCAGCATGTGAATATTAATAATATTAAATAATTAATAAAGTACAAATTTTATCAAAAAAAGTTAAGACACAAAAAAGTTAGACAATTTTAAGAGAAATAACATGATGATTAATTTATTCTCATTGGCTGAAGGATATCTAAGAAAATTACATACAATTTAATTAATAATATCAATTATAGTAACAATTAAATAATAACTTATGAACAAATTAACCTCAAATGCAATGTATTGCACTTTGGTTTTAAAATAGGCTTACCAAACTAATAATGTTTAGCATTATTTCAATAATTTTATACCTTAATTAATGCCCTAAATATTTCAATAGGGATTCGTTTCTGTGAGTAATCTGAAACACGGGTGAAATCTTTCGCTAGCTGTAACTCTCTAACGAAGCATTTCCAGACCTATGAATAAATTAACTTTTTTCCTAATTTTTGCTAGTGGAATCAGCTCAGAAAGTGCTCGGAACATTATGCAAATAACTTATTATTTTAGCTCAAAATAACTTTAAAATATTTTGTTTCTAGAGTAATTTTGGGTATTGTTGACAACTACCAAGAAATACATTTTTCCTTTTTTTGTCAATATCTCTGTTGTCCTTTGAGCTACAGAGAAAATTGAAAAACCATTGAGTTTGTCATAGAAAAATTAATCTTTTTTGTCTCTTGTAATTTTTTTGTAAAGTTAGCGGTTTTTGAGATATTTCATATTAAAAATTATAAACGGCCGCCATTTTGAAAATATTTAAAATATTGTTCTAATTTTTCGTACAGTGATAAACGGTTACGCAACAAATAGGTGTACAAAGTTTGAGCTCAATATCTTGTCTACTTCTAAAAATAATAAGTATTTTGTAAAAAACACATACAGCCAGACAGACCGAAAACGGAATGAGGTAGGACACATGTTATATTACATTTTTTGTTTCTTTTTACATGCTGAATAACGTGACAAAGTTTGTTCATATGGTCGCAGGACACCCTGTATAATATAGATAGGTGCCCTGATGAAATTAAAATTTCATGTGAGGCCCTGATCAATACAGCATAAATTTATCGAACAGCGACATAAAATAGAACAAAACTTATGAAAAACACATATACACGTATAATATGTTTCCTCAAATGTTGTTAATTGTAGGCTAGTCTGGCTAAGAGCTTTCGGTAATCGCCATTTTCTGGTTAAAAGTCACGTTCTATAAATTGTAAGTACAGTACCATACGATTTTAAATTCCACGACAAGTGTTAAAATATTCCATTTAATGTTTTTATATGATATTTACGATATGCCAACAAAAGATATTTTTTTAAATTTTTTATTTACGATATACCAATGGTGCCAACGATTTAACCAGTACAAAAAATAAATCATATTGTTTGAAAAACGTTATTATATAAAAACTCCATTTTCCTTAACTCCAGTGTCAACTTCATTAAACTACGCCTCTAAAAAGTATTTATATTATAATGAAAGTTTATCTAACTAAGTCCAGGTTTGGTTTACACATTTATATTTCAGGACTGATATTCAGCTAGTTAATTAATAATTGTTAATTTATAATTAAGAATAACTTCATCACTAAATAATATTAAATAACAACTCCGTAATAGTTAGATTCATTTAAGATCTAGTAAGTTATTCTTCAGTAGACTAAAAATTAAGTAAAGTATTAGATTTACATTTAAATTAAGTAGTGAGAAATTACGATATTGAATCAAAAACAAGTTTGTTGTAATTAAAATAGTAAGTTTAAAATTTGTTTACCTATTAGTACGAAAACAAACCTAGTATATACCTAATTTTTACAATATTAAAGCAAATTGTTTACTAATTCATCTACGACCGTTATGAGTATTGTAGAATAAACATAATGCTTGAAATTCATGAAGCACTTTTTAAGGTAGGGATTTAGTTTGAGTAATATTCTATATCGTCTATGAGGATTGGAGCATTGGTGTCCCAGCTCTTTGCAATGGAAATGTAATTACTACCTCTCAATAGTTAGTGCAGGTTCTTGAGGACAGTATTAATTTATAAAGTTTATGTAAATACTGACCCAATCTGATATGTGCAGGTCAAAACATACTGTCTTAAACATTACAGTGCACAATAATGCCATGTAAAATATAATAGTGTTTAAATGCTGAATAATAAGTTAATACAAACGTTTCTTGTGTTAATATTTCTTAAAATATGTTTGTGCAATAGCTTGCTTCTGAAAGATAATATATATAATATAATAAAGTAAATACAATGGCAGTTCGTTAACTACAATACATTTTTCAATTACTACTTAATGTATGATATTCACCATTACTGTTAATTGAAACAACAATGTTCGTGCGTCTAATTTAATTGCACTTAAAATTTTTGTTCACTTTTCTCTCAAAAATGTTTTATTTTGTTCAAAAATAAGCAAAAGAAATAAATGTACGATCATTATTTTACGTTTTACAAATGTTTCAAACATTTTAAAGAATTCACTCTTGTTTTACAACCCAAAAAGACTGTAAAGAATTAAACACATAGAAAAACAACAAATAATTCTAACTCCATATTATTGTTAATGCAATACATTTTAAAGAATCATGTTTTTACTGCTTGTTTAGCACAGTAATACATGGGCATGCATTGTTTTTTATGAAAAGCTAAATTACATAATTGACCACATACAAATACATTACAGTAAACGACGATAGAGTAAAATTGAGATAGTTTTATGAAAAGCAATTTGTTTACAGAAATTTTAAAACAAAATAGCTTAAAGATCTAGAACTTAATGGTTCCCTTAGTAGTACTGATATCCACATTTATAATTGCTCTACATTTACTAATGGTGTTTAAATATCAAATACTATCTACATAATATATCCTTATAGAAGTACAGCCACGGTGGCCGTGGTTGTTAAAGCGTCATTGCTTTATCAATCGTCATGGCAACCATCAATGGAAAGGTTCCGGGTTCAATCCCCATTGACCCCGAATAATTTTCTACATGGTTTCTTAACAGACATCGTTGGCTGTGGTTCGGATTCCACGTAAAACTGTAGGTCCCGTCTTCATTAGCCTTAAGTGCAAAACAGTAGGACGTTAAACACAAAAAAAAAAAAAAAAAAAAAAAAAAAAAAATATATATATATAGAAGTACTAGTAAGCCCCTGTGAAAATTCCCAGGCAGATTAATTAGATACACATCGGAAAAAACAAATATTACTTTATTTAGGCCTACCTCATTATGCTCACGGGAATTTTTAACTCGTTAAATGTGTACAATTAAAAGGATTATAAAACTGTAGGAGTATTTGTTAAGATTTTATATTTATATATCTACATTATTATATATCTAAAGAAAGATTAAAATATTAACATTTAATAGATTTTTATTTCATATTGATTGATCAAATGATTTAGAAGTTTTAATATTGAAGTGAACCAATTAATAATCGAATATATATGTTTATAGTATTATTTTACGAATGTTTCCGAAGTTAAACGAATAGGTATTTCTTCTTTAAATTTGTATAAACGAATTTATTGATGATAAAAGTTTGTATTTGTATTCAGTTTATAACCTCAAAGCAAATCGTATAACGTATTATAGCATGCATTAGTTCTATAACTCATATTTTAAAAAAAATCAATTTCACAAGAAATTTTTATTATTTAAGTTGAAAGTATACCCCAAAGTATAATCTATGCTGGGTTTTGTTAAGTATTACAGATGATGGGTCAAATCAGCTGTTATATTGTATGTTACTCACGTATGTATGTAGGTATGGACATACACTCGCTTTTATAGCCTATTAGTTTATCACACAGGAAAACAGTTATATAAAATTAAACATGTAAGTTTATATTATTATTGTTTATGTTCGCCATACCGACTATTGTTTATAAGTAAACTTGTTGAACTTACCGTCCAATAGTCCAATTTTAAACGCCCAACGACGGCCGTTTCGGCCATTCAACCATTCTCAAGTTAAGGACCATTGTCCTTCGTCATTAGTAAAAATAAAAACACATAGTACACTTAAAAACACTTATACACACGAGTTCACAATTACAAATCACACGCTCGTACATATAAAATATCTATATGGTTAGGTCATTGTCCTCGGCTAGACTGTCCGTATTACGTTTGAGCATAGTTCTTATCTGTATTTGCTTCTGCCATGTCTATTACCAAGTCGAATAATGGGTTGGAATTGAAATTAAGTTTATCATTAAGTAGCGTTCCTTGCTCTGTCTTGAAAGCTTTATAAATCTCAAACTGCTCCAGAGCATTCATAAGCTTCCCTTTGCTACACTTATACAAAATGGTCAAAGATTTGTCAATCACATCATATTTGTGTGTTGTTTCCGTAATGTGTTCATCAAAGTTTGAATCGGTTTTCAGAGGTTGTGCTGACCGTATTGCGGATTATAAAACCACTTGATAGAAAACACTTGCTTCATTCGTGATTTAAAGTTATCATTATATAAATTATGGATGTTTAATTTTATTTTTATTGATTATTCGGACATTTTGCCATTATTAGAGTGTTAATATAAGACATTTCTGGAATATAAATCAACTTACGTTAATAAGTGACTAAAAACTAAGCGAACATAAATCTAGAGAAATAGGCCTATGTTAAAGAAAACAATGTAAAACTAAAATATACCACTAATCTTAACATCTACGTTGTACATCTCAGAACTGAAACTGAGAGTCAAAAAAATATAATAAAAACAATGACAAACAAATCGGGATTAGTCTAGTTGATTCACGTATCAATAAAAAGTGTATATATTTAGAAATAATCGTACAAATATTTAAGGGAATTACGATTAGTTTTATTATTGTTATTCAAATGTAATTTACAGTTAATGTAATGTAATTCAAATAAACATAGTAATAGTTTTTCATTGTATTTCATGTATAGTCATTCCCTTATACTTAAATACGTATATAGGTGAAATGACGTTCTGATGGTTATACGTTCTGAGTAATTCATTTCCATTAAAAAAATCGAATACTAAAGTAATATAGGGGTATACATAATTTACTTAAATAATAAAAGTGGTTGTAAAATTGTAGAGAAACTAATATATCAAATTAATCGGATTTTTATAATTTTTTAACTAAGAACATATGAAAATAAAATATATTTAAGAAATAAGTGGTTATACAGAATGAATATGTCGTTGTTTGTTTGATTATTAGATTATAAGTGTAAAGTTAAAAGTAAATGTTTCAGGTTATTAGTTAACTTTGTTCTTCAGTTATTTCTCTGCCTGATACTGAAACTGAAATAAAAGGCAAAGAAACAATTAGCCAAATCTTTGTTATTGTTATTGATACTACATTTTACTGTTTGAATGTTTGACTTATCTTTATTGAAATTCGATACAATTTCTAACCATAAAATATTACAGTAAAATAGTTGACTTTGCCTATTGGTTGGGTAGGCCTATTATATAAGTGTTGCTGGTAATTTGTAGTAATAATACTCTAGTTGAGGGTTTTGTGATTTAATAATACATTCACTGTAAACAAATTTATATTTCTAAAAGAATGTCTAAAACTATAACATTCCTCAAATTCTAATTTTGTTCCTTAACTATAGTTAAATTAATTTATAAATAATTCTATTAATTAATAATGTATTGGCCTGAAATATTTTGTTCGTTTTATTACTGTGTTAAATATATTAAAATTATATAAGTATAATTAATTAACTACACAGCTGTTCATAGCATGTTAAATGATTAAATTACTTGATTTTAATTTATCAATTTAATTTGACAAAATCTAATATGTCGTGATTTATTTGAGTCATTTTACATTTATCAAACATTATTTAGTTGAGGTTATTAATTTTCTTGAATAACAAAATTTACAAACTCAGCCTATATAAAAAATACACATTTTAGGTTTGTATCTGTCCAAATAAAAAGTAAGAGGAAATCATTTTGGATAGTAACAAAAGTAAAAATTATAAAAATGTAGGACAAAAAAATAACCTATACCAGAGCAAAGCAGATTATGAAAAAATATCTGTTATGTATAAAAACTAAACAAATAAGCAGAAAAGTCGTTAAAAGATTATTAAGTACATCTAAAGTATAACCTATTTGGATCATCTAACTCACTATTGAGAAAATCCACCCAAAAATTTACTCTGAAGAAATAATTGACGACGCAATAAAACAAACAAGTTGTAACCCTACACAATTACGAGCAGAAAAGCTATTTTCTTTTCCATCGATCCGTGTACCCTTAATACGAGATGTTCGTCATTGAGGAAGAAAGTAAAATAACCCTTAACGTTGTGGGTAAATAATCAACTGTATCACTCTGTGAAGTAATAAATCAAATAAAAAAATACGTATAATTATATTCCCATTAAATGAAAATATTAATAAAATTATGTTATCTAGACATTTCAACACTATGAATTAATACTTGTGAAATACATTCCTTCAAATATATATTAATATTAATGTTACTTGTGGTTAATTTTTAAATTCATTATTTGCATGTAAAATTAGATAGATACCTGTCTAAATTTCATGCGTTTTCATAGGAAAACGACTATGAAAGATTAAAACTAGGGTTATTGAACAAGAAATATATAACTAGTGTATGAAGTCTATTAAGATTTATTTTTCTAATATATTTTATATATATATATATAATTATATAAATATTATATATATTCAAGTCTAATATATTAAGTATGATTTTGTTTTAAATTAGTGTTATGGAATATGATATGATTCTGAGTAGTTGGCTGTTTTTACCTTAGTCAATTTTGAAAGAGGTAAAAAATTATTGTTGTGTAAAATGTTGTTAATTTGTAAAGTTATACATACATCGCATAACAAATTTGTTCTCTATCATTTCTGCACATTTTAAAACGTTTCCATAACTACAGCTTTTCAAAATGTATTAGTGATATTATGTTACAGTTATATATTACTGATAATATGAAGAACTTGTTTTATTATTAGATAGGAATCATGCACATTTAAACAAAAATATATAAAATACAATATTGAAGTGGTGAAAAATATGAGTTTCTTCAGGAACTACCTACGTTCCCAGTATTTTTCGGAAGGTGGATATGTCCATATAATACTCGTAGATTGCCTTTCATGCAACTCGAAAAACCTCAGATCCAAGTATCTAGTTCAAAATACCATGTTCAATTTTTGTCCAAATTGATAAGTTTTTCCATTTATGCCTAAAATATGATCACCTGTTACAGGTAAGTAAGTTTTCGCCAGTTTTCACTCATAACTCGAAACCTAAAGAGAAAATTAATAATCCTACTTCAAGGATCATTCAGGCTCCCTGCCGTCCACATATGTTAAAAAGATTATAGATCTCTGCGTATGAAGCTTTAGATAGATATCACTCAGCTATACTAATATTTCCTTTTTATTGTCATAACTATATTGTATACACGTGCTTTGCTACGGAATTTTACATTTTAAACGTAATTGTAGGTAAAGTAAGTTATTTTTGTAAGATTGTGTGAGTTCTTTGAATTATTCTAGACACATGAACGTGATGATGCCACACGTCGTTTCTCATGTCAAGTTCTAGTTGGGGAGTTTGTATTTTAATGGTAAGCCCCTTGCTTACTGCCAATCACAATCGATCTGTCCTCTATGGCCACAAAGTTATTCTTATTTAAAATACAAAATATTGATCACATTACTGAAAGGTTTGTGTTTATATGTTTTATGAGTCATTTACCTAGTTATAATTTATGGAGAAAATTACTGTTTAGTGTGTTACAGTATATTCCTAATAAATGTTAATGCTACTAAGCGTGTGCAATATAAACAGTTATAATATACAGCTTTTTGTAGTTTCATAACCTAAATTTAAAAGATAAATATGAGCATTTTACGGAAGGTATTTATCAATGTTTAAATCACAATTTTATAATTTCAATAAATGTTATTTTTGATCTTCGTGATATTTATTAGTAAACAAGGCAAACATCCTGATTTTCAGTTAATTACTTGCAACAAGAAGTCGTCAGACTGACTTTTCTTATCTGATGTGTGTTTGCATACAACGAATAAAAAGATAATACATTTTACAGATACAAATATAATTTAGTACAGCGACCAAAACTTGTAAATATATATACGGTCAATACAAGTTCTCAAAATTATTCTTACTAAAAAATGTAAAAATTACGGCTGACATTGGCAGTGGTTTGTTTTCAGGTTTCATGTGTTTTAATGCTCTTCATAATGAATGCTCAGATCATTTATTAGCATTTTTACCAACTTTGATCAAATTTGATTAAAATAATAAATTTTGCATTTTCCCAGCGAAGCCGAAATACTAAAACTTCTAAAAATGTAACGTAAACCATAGAATTATCATCTATGTTCACAAAATTCGACTTACTTAATACAAAAAGTATGACTCGCGTTACAGAGATGTTTAAAAATCTAGTTTTTCACTCGAAACGCAAAACGAAACCAAAAATTATAAATTCTGCTTCAAAGTGTATTCGGGCCCACTTTCGTTCATTTATATTACAAATAGGAGGTATTTTGTAATGTAAATTTGGCAGGACATCGACGAACACATGCAGAAATCACACCAGCACACAAACACTTAATTTTTGAATAAATTGTTATAACTACCTTGTTGTATGTCTCAGCAATCAATTTTAATAGTATATTTTTCACCGATTCATTGATGACACCTAGGCAATCTACATACCCAACACTAAAGCTAAGGCCACACCGTAGGTGTCAAGCTACGTGACTAGTGACAAGGCGAGTCGCTTGGTGAGTCACCCAATAAAACAAAGAGTCTGGAATATTTGAGAATATATTTGAGTCTATAGTCACCCAGGGCTATAGAATACAAGGGCTGGTCCACTCCTTTCATATTGACGGTCGCCGACTGTCCCAACCTTCCTCTCGCCCCTTTCCTGTGTGACGTCACTGAGGTGCCATGACGCGCCGCGCAAGCACGGTTCGCCTTAGCTCTCACATGTTATTTGATATAACGTCGCAGACGAAATTACTGAAACTATTAATTTGGTTATATATGATGTTGTTACGTTGCGGTCAAGCTACTACCAAACCGTTTTAACAAGGTATCTATTTATTTAATGTTACGTTGCAGACGAGATTACTTTATGAAATGTTACCAAGATTATCAAGTAATATTGTCTGCAGCGTTAATTGATATGTGAATATGCCAAGAAACACCTTTACTAACAAAATACATTAAAACAAACATTTTCAGAATGATAAGATATAAATAAATAAATATAAAATATATAAATAATAATAAGATTTAAACTTAGAGTTCCGGTAGTTATTGATAACTCAAAATTAAAAAAACAAATTTTAAGTACTCAGCTTCAAATTAAAATAAACATTAAAAAATATTATTTAATGTAAGAGTTGCAAGCGAGATTACTTTATGTTAATATGTTACCAAGGTCCTCAAGTAATTTCTTCTGCAGCTTTAAGTGAAAATGTTAAAAAAATCTTTAATAGCAAAATGCACTTAAAATTTTCAGAATAATTAGATATAAATAAATATATAATATTATACTAATAATTGCACAGTATCAATTTAAATTTAAATAGTTCAATTAATTATTGAAGTAAATTAACTATTCCCTAAGGCCTAGGGAAGGGAAATTTCTATAAAGCAGTTTTATTTTTTTTTTATATTTTATGTATTTTTATGCAGCAGTAATTTTTATGGCAATGTGCATATATGCATATAAGGTACTCATTATGTGTAAATATTTATAAGTTGTATGTGTTTTATTTTATAAATTTTATACATGTTTTATTAAACTGCAGTATGACATTACAATATTAGTGGTTTATTGTAATAAATACAATTATTTTCAATAATGTGACACATTTTGTTCAATTTCGTATTTATTTTTCAGAAATGTTTCGGAGAATCAAATTAAAAGTATGCTACCATTAAGTACACTACAACGATTTATTACCCACAAATTATTTTGTTTTATTGTAACCCTGTCTTCTTCTTACATCTTTGATTACTGTCTACTTATTGCTTTGTGTAGGGTCAATACTAAAACTAAATAAAGAAGAGGCTATCATAAAAATTGTACAGCTTTGATCAGAAATTTAAATTATTGCAGCAGAAAATACTTATGAGAAGCGGTGAGAATGGAGCAGGCATTACGGCAGTGGCAGTCACGGGAACTTTCTCCGTGGCGGACTGGCCTAGCCCTTGTATTCAAAAGACCTGCTAATCACCTACATAACTAACTCGTCTGTTCTTTCGTCTAGTGACAAGGTGACAACTGCATTGTACAATTACGAAAAAACAATAATTACTAGGCGACCCAAGAGCGATATATGTGACCACTTGTACCCAGGATCCAAGTAACTAGATAAACTAACAAGTCTCCAGGTACTTTTTCGAAATATTGTGTCTATGCGGATCAGCGGCACCAAACGCAAAAAGACCCATAAAATGTGCCCTGTTTATGCTATCGGGCCTTTTTTTTTTTAAATCCCCGTATTTGATTCTTATTTAATTTTCAGCAAATTGCGATTTGATACAATCAAAATTGAAAAAGTTAGTAACAAAAACCCGTTTAAAAAATTCGATTTTTAGACAAAACGGTAAAAAAAGTATTTGAAAATTGTTAAAAATACAAAACCATATGATTATGAAAATATAAAGTCTTATGAAGAGTTAAAAACCTAAACCATCAAAATCGGTCAATTTTTCGTCAGCAACGAGGTCATTTTTGGACAAACGTTTTGGGAATATATAAAAACAAATTTTTGGGCTTAAACTGCATCAAAATACCCAACTTTTGTCGAAAACCGCATTTTTCTTATGCCAAACAGGGGCCACGTAATTTAATTGTTAATTAAAAAAGGGTTTTTGTTAATAACTTTTTATTACGACAAGTTATTTGAATTTCGTTTATTTCAAACAAAGCGGATGAAAATTCCTCACAAAAAAATTATATAGCTACTTTTTTGCTATCTATTATACTTTTTGATTTATTTCCAAAAAAAACCGTAATTACATATATATACTGTAATTGTTAGTAACAAAAAAAGCTCAAGGTTATATTCGGGGGAAACTTAGGGGTTTACTATTGAGTCCATTTCAAAGCGATTTATGCAAAAATTTCGGAGTTCGCACGTTTTGTCCACATTTGCCTTTTTTAGAAGCACTGCCATTTTAAATGGCCTACTGGAACGAAGCAGCGCGTGAGTCATAGGTGCAAACAAATTCTACTAATACATTTCGTACACATAGTGCCTATTCAGCGCCTTGTGAGTAGACCAATTCCTAAACTATGATTATTTTATATGAATATCATTAGATTATGCATTTCGTTAAATACCTTCCAATTAGGGGGGCATGCGGGGGCTACGAAGTGAAACTGCTTCCGGCGCCTTACTCTAAATTACGGCCACTTCAGTAACTACAATTACCTAACACATTTAATTGAACTGATTCTTTCAGGACATTTGTTTCGCAATTTTTGCCCATTAATGACATAGATAAAGAGAAAGGTACATAATAATTGTAATTTAAAAAATAAATAAATAAATACATTTTCAAACATTTTATGAAGATAAACTAAAACAACATTGATGTAGATGAATATTCACAAGATAATAAGAATAATAAATTATAGCTAAAGGAAATTAAATTTGATTGTGTTGATTTATGTGATAAAAGTGATTTAAATTTCAGCTTTAAAGATTACAAATTCAGCTTTAGTTTGGTTTAAGTTTAAATTAGAATGGGTTAGCGAAGTTGTATTTAATGTTAGTTAATTTCCGCCATTAGCTCTTTGAATGCAAACGCAAAATAAAGGCTAAATGAATGGTTGTTCCATACAAGTATATGCCGATGGAATGTTAATGCGGTCACGGATACAATTTGATTAGGTTTTATTCGTTTGAATTCCTGTTCTGTACTAATATATTTTTGTTTAATGGGAGAGTATTATTATAAAGGCAAAGTTAATAAAGTGAGTTCAATCAATTGCTTTTAGTTTGTTAAAGGTCTTCAGTGTAGAAAATAGATTAGACTTCATTAAATTATGATAGGTTTTATTCATTTGTTTGCAAGTCTATTTGAGTGCTTTCGCAATTTACAGAAAATACAGTAGTATGTATTACTGACAATCCTCGATAAGGATTAAAATTCCCTTAATTTTAATTACATATTTAAAATATTATATAAACCAAAACTTTAATTAGAGACTTTAAAACTATTCTAACTTTGTAGGATCATTATCTAAGTTTATAAAAAGCTAGAAACATTCTTGCTGTGTTTTTCATATGTGATATGAGGCATTTTCCAACGAAACTTTAATCAGCATGTATATAAAAATAAGTTTATTTTAACTAAACACTTCTAGAAATTTAACCTAGCTTAAGTATATTTTCCGGTGTAGACAGCTGGTTTTTAGAAACTTGTTATTTAATATGTTGAATTTAACATTGCATATAACTTGTGTGAGAAACAGTAAAAAGCTATAAACATTAATAATACAAAATACTCTTTTAATTTTAAACAAAAACTTTCACTTTGGATTGAATATAAAAAAAGTATAAGTTTGTAATGTCCAGTTTTTTTTAATACGAGTATATTATAAAATTACGATTCAATACAATGCTAATTTAATAAGAAACTTAAAGATAAAAATCTATGATTGGCCTAAAACAGCATTTAATATGTTTAAATTATAATACCATTGTCTGGATTACTTTAAAGTAAATATATAGCTTCACGACTAAAACAAAATTTCACACATTCCTATCATTTACATAACTTTAGTTGCTTCTTACTGCCAGTTGCATCTTAGTACAAAGAATTATATCACTTTGTGGTAAAGAGCTGGTTTTACAAATTTTTGTTTTCGTATAGCCCAGATAAAAGTCAAGCATTTCAAATGTTAATGTCATAAACTTTGTTTTCAAACGTTTGCGAAAAAGGTGGACACTTAAACCAATATAAACAGGATTTGATGCGAAACCTCCGTATAAACTGTTAATAAGATAGACAGCTTAGTCAGAGGTTTTAAAAAAGTAGGCTACACTAAGAAGTCACAAAGATCTTTGTAGACCATTAAAACGAATAAAGAAGCTATTAGTTCTTACAAATACCGAAAACACTGTAAGGAAGACAATGTAATATGTATTTAGTTTATAATCTTACTTTAATAGGTGTTCCATTCGTCTCACAAACTCTAATTATTAGATTCCAATATTTTATTGCTAATTATATGATTTCGATTGAAGGCTAAATACATCTGTTTGTATTAAATTAAAATCCCATGTATTGTGTTTATGTATTTCGGTTGTGTTTGAAAGTCGATTATCATTTAAAACTTATGTAATTCAAACTTTAATATGTTTATAATTTATTATAAGATTTTTGTCATGTTTATTTTGTTTACAATTTCACTTTATATTATTACTAGGGGCCCTGCCCATGCTCGCTTCGCTCGCCTGTAATTTTTTTTACATTTTTATACAGGAATGTTAAATATTTTCTTAATAAAAAGTTGAATACAATAGTCTCTGAAAAGTCCTCTTTATGTTAATGGTGGTTTCGTCAAAATTTGTTTAGCCATTCCGGAGATTAGACCGGCCAAACAAACAGACAGACAAACAATTTATAAATGTGTTTAGGTTTTGGTAATGTGTTCTTAGAAAACCATATGATCTTAGAAAAAAAAACTTATATTTTGAAACCACAAAAATACACTTCAATATAATTTATTTGTATTAGAGGCTCTGCCCCCTCTCGCTTCGCTCGCTACGGCGACCAATACAAACATATTATTGTACAGTATATTGTGTTATTTTTAAGGAAATGATTGAATGGGACAGAAACACATGGATATTAGTTGGGTGATAGGGATAGTTGTGAACTGTACACAATGTAAGACAGAGATCGAAATATACACGCAACATTTGTCCATAAAATCCCTGATTTTGTCCAAAATTTTTTATTTTTTTAAATTTGTTTACAGGAATTTTATATATTTTCGGAATAAAAAGTAGATTAGAACAATCTCTGAATAGTCCTCTACATGTTAATGAAAGTTTAGTCAAAATCGGTTCAGCCATTCCGGAGATTAGCCCGACTAAACAAACAGACAACAAATTTATAAATGTGTGTTTAGGTTTTGGTAATGTGGTAATAACCATGTAAGCTTAAAAAAAGCTTATATTTTTCAATCAGACAGACCCTCCAATTTATTTTGTATGTATATTTTTACCATACATATGTAGCATTTACTTTAACATATTATTTTTTGTTATTTACCATTTTAATTTCCACATTTTTTAACAACGTTTAATTTTATCTCATGAAATGTATACTGAAATTAGCTGAATACATTTATGATGTAATAATAAAATGATTCAGGTCGATTACTCTTATTACAAAACAGTTAAGCTTTCTTTATTATAACTTGAATTTGTTTGCAGAGTTCTTTAAAGTACTGTTTAAACTTTACACAATTCTTAGATAGTTTTCACATATTTGTACTGTCAAAATAATTAAAGCATAGCCTATAATTTAAATTAAACTCTTGACTCAATGTGTAATGCATTCCTTAATTAGTAAAATGGCTTCAAAAATCAATCTACCGTACAACTTTAAGATATATGACAATTATATAATATGGTAAATATTAACTAGATTGAAGTTCAATGCTTAGTGTTACAAAGACAACCGACAGAAATAATTTGCTGAAACCAATAGTATGTTTCTCAACTACAAATAAGCTAATGTACTGTTTAAAGTGGATTATTTGTATAAGTACTTAGAATAAATGTATAATGTTTAAAGATACTTGATCAATAACCTCACTTCTATCATAACGTTTTTAATGTTACAAGTTTTGTATTTTAATTTTATCAGTATTAAATTGGTAATATTTATAAAGTCGGTGTTCAGACATTAGTAATACGACACTTATTAAAAACGGCCAGTCGAAGTTACAAGAACTTACAAACAAAAATCTGATACAAATTTTATCGAATGTATTACCATTACAGCTGCACATACGTTATGTAAAGGACAATGAAATGCACGTAGTACATTTTACTTTATCTGTAGCGTTTAATTTAGTGTAGATATTCTATTGAAGAGAAAATTTAATTCTACAAATAAATAAATTACAAAGTTCAAAGCTCGAAACTTGTCATATGGCGACAGTTGCAAGTGTATTACACAAATTGCTCTTTTTTATATAAAGTTTCAACTCGAGATGCTAAAGAACGCGTATGGAGTAAAATTACTGCAGCTCTTTTCTACATTTCTATCTTGATTTTTATGTTTTAGCAGTTTAACCAGGCCTGTCATTACATAAAAAAACGTTTTACTAATGTTAAATAACATCAATAAAAGTTGGAATTAACTACGTAAATATGTAATAATATAAATAACTAAATATTAAAGAATATGTTACTAATAACAATGTTTTACAGGTAATGGTAATATTACTAAGCTATACATCATAACACCTACAGGTAAAAAAACAGGAAAACTAAGATTTTAAACTATAAATATTGGGCAAAATAATTTAGTTTCCTCCAACAAAACCCTATTTATGACCAATGATTTAAATGAGCTTTCTGGTTGTAATTTAACTAGTGCCTCGTAAATTAAAATAGTCATAATATATTAGAAATCAAATGTTTAATAAGTCAAACATTTTAAATCACAGAAGTTTATTAAAAATCATTAGCACTTTCCCTCCTCTTTTTCCTCCTCACCCACACCTTTACTGAAAGTTTATAAAATCGTATATCCTTCAGAAGAAAGCAATTAAAGCAGAGCATATTCAAAGTTTGCAATATCTCTAACTAATTAGAATTATTGACAGCCAGATTAAATATTCTAGTTAAATATAAGTATTCAATTTCAGCCACTTATTCTAACAAATATGAGAAAGATTTACTCTTATTTGAAATAACACTTTATTAAGAATTCCATAACACTTTATTAAGAATTCCTTTAATCAATTAAATTTATTCGGATCTTATTACATCCATTTAATCTTTAAAACTTTCAGTAAACACTAATAATACATTTAATATAATTTATATGTTGCTAAGTATGTGTTGTGTTTATGGGTACAAATAAATCATATTTGAAGCAGTGTGGTTAGACCATATGTCCCAAACCCTCGAAGTTGATTTAAGTGTCAAAGGTTTGTACAAATCAAGAGAAGTGAAAAGTTCAAAGAAGAAAACGTAGTCCTTGCCATTATGGCTAAGGAAAAATCTCTTTTAATGCCGCAAAAACAATACATGATGCCTATATGCCTGCTCTATGTACTAATTGTGAGAATTGACAAAACTCTTAACAGATCAGATTACTCAGAAAGTCGCCCTATTTCTTAAAGTTTCTCTTTTTGCTTCCGCTTTAGTTTCTGATCTTCTTTAAAATTCCAGAAGCAGAATGAGAACCATCTATACCTGCTCTTCAATTAAAGAAATAACACGCAGTAAAAACTGTCATTAAAAGAAAAATTACTGCCATAACTTAAGTAAACGATTTCTTTAAAAAAACGTATACTTGTCCTTCTGTTTACTAATAGAAAGTAGTTCTGGAAATTTTCCATAAAGGAAACGTGTTGCTATGAATAGTAAAAATGTAAAAAGATGGCAAACAATTTTCAAAAAAAGAAGTCCTCCTAGAAATCCTAGTAATAACCCTGATCCTTGCCCTTCTCCACCCTCAACATCTTCTAAGACGAGTGAGGAAGCTATGGTAGTGGACAAGGGCATACAAAAAACCACCTGTCGTTACAGCTCAGGTAAATGAAAAGATTGCTAAGGGACCAAACCAATTTTAATATAGTATGTATGTACATAATTATTGTTCAAATTGTAATGGCTCAAGCATCTCTTTTATGACATCAGATACTTTAAAATTAACTCCTTAACTGTTAGGACATAAGCTTCCTTAAGAATGAACATTCGACTCCATTACCGTCATATATATTAAAGAAGTGATCTTCTTTATTCACAGACATACATTTTCCGGTCTACCAGATGACCTTTGCTATCACTTAGAAAATAGTAATATATACATATAACTAGCTGACCCGTACGGCGTTGCCCGTGGTGGTTGGTATTTTCAGTCTTTTTAACGTAATTGTATTCTTTTTAAGTGTTCAGTCAGTGAGTGGTATTTGGCTTTTCTATATATAGATCTTAAATAATAAAAGCACTATTGTCATAATAATAAAAGATCTGAAATTATGATTTTAGTAACTTTGATCCCCCCCAAACCCCTCCTAAAATTTCGAAATTTTTCCTACCCTTTCTTAGTAAGCATCTATGGACCTAGAGGAAGCTACATACCAAATTTCATTCCAATCCGTTCGGTAGTTTTGAAGAAATCGTGATTTAATAACTTTGATCCCCAAACCCTCCTAAAATTTCGAATTTTTTCAAACCCTTTCTTAGTAAGCACCTATGGCCCTAGAGGAAGCTACATACCAAATTTCATTCCAATCCATTCGGTAGTTTTGAAGAAATCGTTTTTTAACAACTTTGATCCCCCCAAACCCCCCTAAAATTTCTAATTTTTTCAAACCCTTTCTTAGTGAGCACCTATGGCCCTAGAGGAAGCTACATACCAAATTTAATTCGTTAGTTTTTGAGAAATCGTGATGAGTGAGTCAGTGAGTCAGTGAGTCAATGGGTTTTGGCTTTTATATATACAGATGTATACATATACATATATACATATAACATTTTGTATACATTAGACAAATAATTAAAATTATTTATGGCCATAAGTCAAAATATGAAAGTGGTGCAGAGGAACTTAAATTGTATTAGGAGTCACATTTATGATCTGAAAGTTCTTGTACAAGACACTTCTCCTCTATTTGTTTGCCTCAAGGAGACACACCTTCATAATACCCATCCTTTACCTTTAATAAGGTATTCTGTTTCCATATATCAGATTTTGTTACAGAGGTGCAAGAGGTGGTAGCCATACTAGCTCACAACTCTGTCGATGATGTTCCCGTAAATCTTGATACACCGTTACAATCAGTAAAATTCGAGTCACTGTTCCCATAAAATTTACAAAATGCAGCATATACTTGCCACCAAACTATACCGTCCAAGCTTAATGGATTTGATATAGCTTACCAATTACCTGCTCCGATTCTGTTGCTTGGCGATTTCAACGCACACCATTATTCTTGAGGATTCTTAACCAGCAGCCAAAGGGGATCTGATTTGGATTTGCTTTTACTTAACGCACAAACTGGACCGATCGTTAACGCACTTATCAGCATCGACAGAGGGTTGGATGGTTGTATAGATGTCTCATTTTGTAAACCTTCACTAGCTACACAATTTTTAGCTGCTCATATAAAGATCTCCTTTAATTACGCCTTTGATTCAGAATAACCCAACACCAAGATGGATAGTAAATAAAGCTTTATGTAATGAATTCACAAATCAATTTGTATCACCAGACATTAATCAACATACTTCTATAAATGAAACAGTTCAGGCATTTACAAATTCAATTATTTTATCAGCTAAAAATAAAATACCAAAATCTTTCCCTTAAAAAATTTCAATAAGTTCTGGACTTACGAAGAAAATCTCTAAGGACTTATTATAATCGAATGCCAACTTGCAATCTTGAAAGTTACAAGATCTTACGTGTTAAATCTCGCAGTGTGTTTAGACAGTGCAAGAAGGGTTCTTGAGGTCAGTATATCGAACAATAACTAGAACTACTCCCACATCAACATTTTGGAAGAAGATACGCTGTGTATGCGGCCCTGAATTTCTACCCCGTTGATGGGACTGATGCAGCAGGATGGGACAATGACTACAGGCATTCAACATATTAAACAACCGCTTACTATGATGACTTTCTTACGCACAAAACTACACAAGAAGCCCTGCCATTTACAATCGGCATATTGCAAGATTCCCCGTTAAATATCCCATTTACCATATAGGAATCTGCCTTATTGTTGGCGTCGAATTAATGTCCTGGACCCTACGACATTGCATATTCTATGATCAAACACCTACCAGAATCGGGGAGAACATCTCTTCCAAATATACAGGAGCATGTCTTTCCTGATTCTTGGTTGGCGACCATAGTAATTCTCTTCAAACTAGGGAAGAACAAAACTGATAAAAGCATTTATCTTCCTATCTCTCTTACTAGCGTTCTATATAAACTATTGGAGAAGATGGTAAATCAGCGGATTGTATCGTATCGTGAAAGTGGTATTGAAACTGATTTGTAAGAACAGTTTGGTTTTGGGCAGGCAACATCATCCATTGATCAACTGGTTTTGTTAGAGTCAGCCATTCAAAATGCCTTTCTCCTGCTTGAGAAACTTGTTCAGTGTTTTTTGATCTTGAAAAGTCACATAAAATATCTTGGAGGAGGGGAATTTGGAATACTTTACAATCTTGGGGTATGCATGGGAAAATCTTAGCATTTATTAAAAACTTCGTATCTAACCGATATTTTAGAGTATGTCTTGGAGATACCTTTTCAGATCTATATAATTTAGAGAATGGTGTACCTAAGGGCACCGTACTTAGCATTACCTTATTTGCAGTATTACAAACATGGACCAATTATACATAATTTAAGTTTCCCGCTGCTAAAACACGATGTATTGCTTTTACTCGTCGTAGAACTAGAATCCTACTTTTTACCTAAACGGAACTCAACTTCATCCGATAATATTGTTACATTTGTATGTCTTATTTTCGATCTCTTGGAACCCTCATGTGATAAATCTAAAATCACGCTGCATCAAGATCCTAGATATTTTATGGGTTTTAATAGGTTCTCATTTTGGAGCCTATAGGACCTGTATGCTGCGATTTTGGCAATCACGATTTGACTTTGGCTCAATAGTCTGTCTATTCGTCAGCTATGTTATCGGTTCTTAAAAAGATTGATTATAACACTGCTCTCTTGCGTCTGGAGCTTTTCGTTCTAGTCCCAATAGTAGTCTGCTTGTTGAAACAGGAAAGCCATCGCTCACGCGACGCAGATAACAGATACAACAGTTGCATATGTGTAACTTGCACTCCTAACCTTTGCAAACTTCATACGATAATGTACTGTATTTAATAATCCATTATTTGCAAAATACGAATTGCGTAAACATTCTACTGCTCCGTATCAAATCAGAACTATCCGTATCCTCAATAATCTGGGTTTTGAACTATCTCTTATATGAAAATACACCATGATTTGTTGCTCCATGGATGACTCGAGAGCATTACTCCTGATTTTGTTTACCGCCAGGAATTGTCCATTTGCAAACTTTACCCATTAAGTCATAACATTTTCACTGATTGTTCTAGACTGGACAATTAAACTGGATGTGCATTTATACTGTCAGGAAACAGCTTCACCTATAGGATTACCTTTCTCCTCTTCTGAATATACAGCAGAATTATTTGCAATACTCAAGGCATTAAACATTGTACCATCGAAAACGGCTCACCCTCTTATATGTTCTGATTCAAAAAGTACACTTGAGTCTATTCAAGAAATTTACTCTCCTAACCCTTTGGTTAAAGATATTCAGTGATCCATGCACATACTTTGCCTATGAGATGTATCGTTCCACTTTGTTCCGGGTTACCCACTGATACAGGAAAATGCTAAGGCAGATCGAATGTTAAGGAAACCTGCAGTGGCTCCAGTAAGCCAATCTAATAGCATTTTGCATTAAAATCAAATCAAGTAAGCTGACAAGCGCAAGGAGAATTCCATTGAAATTACGACCTTTTTTCTCTTTCTCGAAACACTGGATCTTAGACTTTCCATAATCTTATAGTCTCGAGAATCTCAGACAGTGAATTTACAATTAGTCTTCAACTTTAGCACCAAGTTCACGTAAAACACAGAGGTGTTAATTTGATAAAGAAAAAACTGTATTTAATTAATTTTATTTCGTAGCATCCCTTTTATAAAAGAAAACGTCGATCCACTGGACATCACGCTTCTTCCTTTTTGATGCCACTGGAGGGCATGGGTGTTTTAACCATTAATACTCAAGTCATAGTTGACCTAGTAATCCCGATGAAATGGGTAAGTCAAAACTATGACACACTACTTACTAAATACGGTTTTTGAAATAATACGTCTATTTCTACTGACGAAATATCCAATCTGACATTACGTTCATACAAAGATGATTGTCCATCGGCTCAAGAATATTGCATTTGTAAGAATAGAAAATGTTTGCAAAATGGGTGCGGGGAAAGGCCTTCTCAATAAATTACTTGAAACAGAAGTAGTTCTGGCAAACTAACATCAATTTGACAATTTTGATGCTTCACAATTAAAGCAGTTGGCACTAATTTGTATGATTACTATTTAGGAAGATTAGATATGATTTAGTAAATATGATTGATACTCTCCAACGTAGAGTATCAAGTTTTACTCTCTCATAAAGTGTGATTTATGAAGTATTATTTATTTAAAACCTGTTTAAATTAAACTGTGATCTGATTGACTTCGGTTTTGCCTTATAAAAAAAAAAAACTTTTTTTCAAGCAATTTTCTAATAGTAATATTAGATTGAAAATACAAATACGTGGAAACAATATCCAAATCAACCAACATCAAAAAAGGCGTGTTTTTCAAAATTACTCCCACTTTGATTCCTCTCAAATCATAGTAAATCAACTTTTTCATTTAAGGAAGGATTTTAAGTTTAATTCCAAAACTGAGTTAATTTAAAATGTTCATAAATTCACATCTGTTTTCATTGTCAGAACATATTTGTCTGTACTTCTAGTTGTACCCTTTCATCCAGTCTGTTGCAACTTCCAATATAGTAACGCAGGTTCAATCTTGGATACTGGCATTCCGTTTACATTCGCCTTCTTTAATCTAACTGAAATTTAAAAAAAAAGCAAAATTATACTAGTAATAACTGCGCAAAATCAGAAATTAACTAAACAATCTATAAAAACTAAGTGATACAAATACTGTAAAAATTTAGAGATCTCATAGATTAAAAGTCTTGTCTCTTCCACCATGGCATAAATTTGTAGAATAAACATTTTGCATGGTGTTAGGGGTAGAAATCACTACTTCGCGGGTTCAAACAATACTTTACTATATTAGTAACAAAGGGACAGATCAATAAAAGCAATGCATTAGTGGTTCAGTGGTAATACTTATTTTAACATTGCTTTATTCGCAAGCCCTTGCAATTATACAGGTACATTTGATTCGATACATTAGCCTATACTTATGCTCTACATACATTTCCTTTACTAGATACTGCTTTCGTATGACAGACTGAAACAAGAACTCGGTAAACAAAGCTACTGAATTTACTTTAATTAAACTTGCCCGTTAAACTTTTGACTCCAAACTCAATGTGATATCGATAGACTAAGTATTCTGTGACTCACTCAAATCTCGTTCTATTGCAGAAGCGATTTCGTCCTTCAATTTCGTGTAGACTTCTCGTAGTGATGACTTGTCTCTTGCTGTCCAGCTTCCAACCCTTAGCTTTTCAATCACAATACTTGGCCAAGTCCCGGCCAAACGTCCCTAGCTAACTGGCCTAGCTTTCCGGTCACACACTTTAACAGACTGGCCTCGAATCTAGATTAGGGTTATGTTTATATAACCCATCTAACTTCCGTGTTGACAAACTACACTTTTCTTCCGTGTAACACAAAAACACTTCCGCCAAGCTCATCCTTCCTTATTATGATTCCTTGTTTACCTCCATCTGTCTTACGCAAAGTAATATCTTTACACCAAACATACTAACTCTAATACTGAATATAACTACTATATATCTTTTAACACACACCCCATCAATTCGTAACAATAATGGCCTACATTTTAGCGATTACCAAGTTAATTTATTTTATTTAAGTACAAAATACTTCACTTCTACTCATAAAACTAGTGTTTCATTTGGGGACTAGAGCAATATCAAACTTAACATGAGAAGGCTTAGAGTTTATGAGATGGCATGAGGAAACCTAAAATTCAAATGGTATGGCTAAAACATGATGAGTTTATAAATATAATTTGTTTATTTGGGCTGTTTGTAGTAAACTAGTTCTTGCTTTAAAGCATGTGACATATTTTAATCGTTATTATAGACCTACCACTCAATAATTTGTCCGAGAACAATCATTACAGTATTAAACATACATCTGTTACCTGAGAAGTAATTATTCAAAGCGTATGAGAGTTGTATAATTGTTATAACATGTTAACTAAAATATGGATGTATATAAATTGAATATTACTTATATCTTAAACTGTGTATTACCGAAAATGTAATAACATTTTTATTTTAATGAAAGCCAGTATCACGTGTTTAAAAGTGTGTTATTTTATGTAATTAATTTGGGCAGCCATAACATAGCCTAAGGACTAAGTGGTTCTCGCCGAGATTTAAATGGATTTTGTAACTAACGAACTTACCAGGCTACGTGTACCTAATAAAATCAAATAAGTGTTGTAAATGTAAATAGAACTATGTTAGGTTACAAATTTCGATTAAAAGTAATTTTTGTCAAGCTTTTGAGATAAAATATAATACAGCAATTATAATGCAATTTTAAATTAGACATTGCAAACACTTTAATACAACTATATAAAGCTATAGGGTTTTAACAATTCGTAGCCCTTAAATAAATGAAAGTGTAATACAAAATTTATCTTTAGGCGACAGGCAGGTTGTAAGAAACAATTTTTTAATTCTAACTATAACATGAATTAATCTTATGCAGAATATTGTAGTCTTTTACAAACTATATATTTTATAAGTTGAGTATATTATTTTGTCCCGTGCTTAATACTAACTAGTTGACTCTAAGTTCAAAATATTTAAAAGCAATAGATGACAATGTATGTAGTTTAAATATATTCAATGTTATAAAACGTTTGATATGTTCGTTATGTGTTCATCAATTATGATAGTTTACTAATACGACCACATATTTAACAACGAAGTTATTGGATATAAAATACGATGCATATTTCATATCTTTATCAAGCCCTACTTACTTAAATTATGTATAATGATAAAATAATATTGTTAACTTCAAAATTACAAGTATAATTTATAATTTCACACACAATTATACAAAGAAATGAACAAAACAATCGGAAAATGGTTTTTAGATAAGTTAAAGATTTAAATAAAAGTAATAATACAAAACGCAAGTAAATGTGTTTATTGCACATTTTATTGTTATCAGTAACACATTCTTTGTATTTTAACGTAAATATTTTGTTCATCTATACAATCTTATGAATCCTCATGGTTAATTACTTCTACTAAAAAGTATATTTTACTATATTATGTAATTCTATTGAGGATAAAATTCTAAGGCAAGCCCGTTTTTCGGTTGTAATAGTCATTTGTAATTTAACCTTAAAAAAAGGTGTAAAAAGGGTTATGGGAGCAGTTAAGTTTACAATCAAAAATAAAAACATATTATGGGCAAAACATACAAATAACACAAAAGAAAAAAAATTAACGACAAATTAATAAACGAGAACCTAAACAAACATTTCAAAATAATAACAAGGTTTAACAACAACTTTAAATTTATATAAAGCGTTATATAGAATAAAAACATTTAACAATCATTTTATAAAATACTAGCTAACCCGAACGGCGTTGCCCGTGGTGGTTGGTATTTTCAGTCTTTTTAACGTAATTGTATTATTTTTAAGTGTTCAGTCAGTGAGTGGTATTTGGCTTTTATATATATAGAGATCTTAAATAATAAAAGCACTATTGTCGTAATAATAAAAGATTTGAAATTATGATTTTAGTAACTTTGATCCCCCAAACCCCTCCTAAAATTTCAAAATTTTGAATACCCTTTCTTAGTGAGCACCTATGTCCCTAGAGGAAGCTACATACCAAATTTCATTCCAATCTGTTCGGTAGTTTTGAAGATATTAACTTAAATAAATAGTTAATTTTGCTTTGGATACCTTTGCTTTCACTTCTTAAAACATAATCAATTTTATAGAAAAAACTTTATAACCTTGACTCTAATGTAAAATTGTTTTAGGAATTTGAAATTAAACTAATAACAAAGAGTCAATATGGAGAGGCGTCGAAACAATGGTAAAATTGGTACCAGTCTGAGTTTATTTACTATAAAACCAAGACTATGACTCTCTTCTGTATTACCACCAAAGCCCTAAGATTGGTAAAATACGTACCTCCCCAACAACAGATCTCATACGCCAACGTACTATGAAACCACGGTAACATAAATTGTCCGTTAAATGGTTTCCGGGACATCATATTTTAATTTAAAAATAAATAAATAAATAATGTTTAATTTAGAATTTAAATTAGCAATGTGGATTTTCCATGTTATACGGTCTTCATGAATTTCCATGTACAGCACAGAGAATTTCCAACTACAGACTCCATACATTTATATAACATAGGGGATTAAAATAAAGACTCTTCTCTCAGATTAAAAGTTGCATTACAACTTGTATCCGTATTTAATGTTTGGAAAACCACCACCTCATAGCATTCAGATCAGCTTGCACGACAGGTTTGACTTCTTCCTTTATGTTTCTTATGTAGCACAACAAATGCATAAATACTAGTATTCAGCCTAACTATTTGTGTATATATATAAATGTTATAAATTCCTTAATTCATTCCGTGACACAATCCAATGTATTTATCAGTGTGGATAAATAGCTTCGACGGTTATACTGTCATCGTCAGTCCTAGACACTGTTGTTGGTAAGAAGTTGTTCAGCCATTCTGAGGCGTCGTCTTATTATCTGTCTCATATTGTTGTTTAAGAAAATAATTCATTTAAAATTGATTAAAACAATAACACTGTAACGTTCACAGAAACTTTACGCCGTGACCACAAACACCTTACACTGACATGATGCAAATTCATCAACCTCTGTTTATTATAGGAGCATACTCTCTCAAATAATAGAGGCTAGTGCACTAATAGACAGACATTAGTGCGTAATCTCACCGCACCACTGCGCCGTAGGTCTTTTTTCTTGCAAATCAGAAATTAAGACGTACTCATCGTTTAGCCATTTTTCTTTATCTCAGTCGCCGTCTATCCATTCAACTGTGACTAGAGGCTTCGCAGTCAGGTATTTTAAATTCGTCTTAGTTAGAAAATGGGTTTAGTAAGTTAACTGAGTGCCTCAAGATGAGCTAAAAATCTACAAACACCAGGTAAAACATTTTACTATTTGATTTGAAGCTTGATATCTGAAATTTTCTATAAATGATACTTCTTGTTAAGATGAATTAAACATGTTAGTTTTAGCTTGAAAGTGAACTGTTTTAAATAGCCTTATTTTATATTTTTAAATAGCCTAAGGACATATCATTTTTCTCAATAGCCTAAAGGTTAACTAATTCAAATAATATTTATCAATATAAGGTAAATTTAAAACTACAACCTTTTATGTCTTAACAGTGAACATTTCAAAGTATATTTATACAAAGTCACTGTCTAAATAAGGCCATATTAATTGAATTTAGATATACAAAGGCATAGTGATAATTTTATTACAGAATGGTTAATTCGAACTTTACCAGCTTTATAAGGACAAAAGAAAGAATAATTTAAGTAAATCGAATGTCTTGCTGTAGTATGGCTACATGGTCAAATTGTGCAAGATGAAATCAATTACAACAAGAAACCTGCTGCAGCTGTAGTTTGCTGTAGTTTAATATCAAACACGCCCAATGTTGTTTTTTTAAGGTCTTTAATCCAAACTAATTCCTGTATTGTATTTTATCTACAGGATATCTAGCCCAAGTTCTACACATGAGTATGAAATGATTGCGTCGTTTGGCTTATAAAAGAAAACTACCAACCTCGCATCAGCTGTTGTTAACTACTTCAACACTGGTCATCATAAATGCGATATGTGCAGTTTAAGTTATTAATTTAACTGGTTACACTATAAAAAAAACTTATGAACAGTAACATTTTCATCCATATATAATAGGCTCATAATTTTCTAAACTATGTGTAATTTAGCTTAAATTAGGCTAGCCTTAGTTTATATATATATATTTATAGGGAGGAGCAAGGTACCTAATTTTCGTTTTTCAGACCTCCAGGGTCTAATTTTCCAAATTCAATTTTTTTTAGTGTTGACAAAAATAATAAAAGATATAATAAATCAAAATTCTCTTTATTTTATTTTGTTTATTATTTCAGAAATTATTCTTTTTTTATCATATAAAAATGCGCATATCTATAAGTTAAACGTTGGCCAATTATTTAAACAAATATATAACTAAATTAAATAACTAAGTAGCCTACATTGGGGAGTTGAACGATTTTTTCACAATTTTTTTTAATTATTTAAATTAAAGATCTGACTTTTCTGAACAGTTTGATACATGACACTTTTCTTCAAAAATTGATTTTTTATGAATTTTTAAAAATTTACCTGCAAGCAATTTTTGTGCACCTGTAACCGTGCTAGGCTAGCACAATAACAAATACTGAGTGTATTATGTTAGTCTATAATAATTTGGATTATTTGTTATTTAATTTTAATGTTGGTACCTCTGATGAGTTGGTAATGAACAGCTGAATGGCGCCAATTCTTTTTTTTCACTGTGCATTATACAATATTGCTGTGATTGTAGTAGTTTGCTGGTCTGTTTACATAAACAAACTAACCTTATAACCTATACTTTTTTTGTATAAAGTGAATTACTGTATGTGTTTTATGTTGGAATTATGCCACGAAAACTTAAATTTGGATACAGAACATTTAGGGGTAATCAGTTTACACAACTGGACAAGCCTTCAAAAGAATGTGCTTCTAAAAAAGGTAGGCCTATCAGTGCTTCAAAGAGGAATTTCTTAGACAGTTTTGAACAGTTCAAAAATGTTGATGGATCTGACTCAAACATAATTATTTCTTTAAATAACTTAAAATCTATTTTCAATACACTTGTGGCTTGTAAGTTATGTGGTGATTGTGTTATTCTTGAAGAAGGGTCGCCGGAATACTACCCCCCCCCCCCCGAAAACTAACCCCCAAGCAGGTTCCTACGTCATTTTGACGGGCGAGGGTGGGGGGGGGGGGGGGAGGAT